>JAYKTE010100253.1:0-13814 GCA_036873565.1 Xipholeptos notoides
GTGTGTGTGTGTGTGTGTGTGTGTGTGTGTATTAATGTATAAAAAAAGTCGTGATCTATACTTAAAGTGCTTAATATCAGTGATTGATGTGTGAGTTGTTGATCAGCATAGAGATGGAGTCATTAGTCAACAGCCTTTGGTAACTGTCAGTTTCCTTAGATCAAAAGCTTTTGATCTCACAATCACACAGGCAAGAAACCAGCAGTCAACAAAAGTCATGTAATCTGTATCTATACAGATTAACTATCTCTCTATATATTAAATATTATTATATGTCAAAGTATTCAATTTATAATGTATTTGCAACTAGAAATGATTCAGATTTCTAAACAGTAGAAAAAAATTAATTTCTCAGGTTATAATTGATGCAATTTTATTTTTTTTAAATACATTAATGCAAACCAAAAAGTTTAATGAAAGCATAAGGCTAAGCCATGCGATAACCGCACAAAACATTGCATGCAAAATCAACGAAACAGTAATGTTTATTCTCGAAATAAATGGCTTCAAATACAAGTCACATGCAAAGAAATAAATACAATTTATATATATATATATAAATACAGTGGATCCTGTTCAATGCAACCACCCCTAATGCCATCAAAAACTGGTTGCATACAGCACATGATCACTCACTAAATGTCCATGCATGACCAATAAACAAATCCTCCATGCACAGAAAAACAGTTGGTAATAACAGGTGGTTGCTGAAAATGAGGGTTGCATACAACAAAATCCACTGTATTATATATATATATATTATAGATGAAAATTATGTATATTTTAGATTAATACAATTGAATTATCGGATACTCTTTAAAAGATATGAAATACAAACGATTGGAATATTTTTTTAATTTAAATATGTGCATATATAACCAATCATAATTAAAATATATTTTATGATTTTAATGCATTCAAAAATGGAAAAGGTTAAAATTCATAAAGGATTTTTTTTCATTGCATATACATTATTCAGTTTGACAACACAACAAAAAATAGTAGCAAAAGCTATTACTTTTGAAGTTAGATAAGCATAATTATTTTTTTAAGCAATGATAAGCAATATTAGTAACAATCATTTTTTTTAATATGCAATAATTACAAGGTTTAAAGGACTATTCTTAAAAGAAAATGAATTGCTAGTAAAAGAACAAAGCTTTCATGCATATTATTTATTACTAAGAAAATAATTAGTTGAAATTCATAACAGGAAAGTCTTCAATGCAATAAATATGAAAAAAAATAATGCTTTGTTTTTTAAAAAAGATTTCTAAAAAAAGATAGAGACTGACTAGGAAAAATGTATAAGTAAGATGCATTAAATGAATCATTTTTATAAATTCTTAACTATTTATTAAATGTTAAATTATTAATAGAGTCCTGATAATTTGCATATTTATTATGTGGACTATGGTCCTCATCACACTATGTTTTGGCCTTCTTAGTGTTTTCTGTTTATGGTCAGAATAAAAACTGCACTCTGATGTTTTATGTGTTGTCAAAATAATGTTTTTTTTTGTTTTTTTTTAAACAGAAATTCCTTTTGTAAAAAATTTAAAGAACATACTAAGTTCTAAAAGGTGAAATCTGCAAATTTTCTTAAATGTGGAATCTAAAAGTATGCTAGAATTTTCATTTAGAGAATGATTATTTAAAACTCTGATCTTAATAATAGAGTATATCCATATAGATTTTTTTTTTCAGTGGTACAGTAGAAATTTATAAATACTGTATACAGATCTCCTTCTTTCTCTCCTCTCTCTTTCATATTGCCTGTGCCATGTTTGGGTGCTTTGATGCTCCTTTTATAGATAGAAAGATAGCTAAGGTAAGATAAGATAATTTTATTCTTTATATTTTAGTTTGTTATATTCTTTATTTTTCCAATTTCCTGATAAATGTATTTGATGAAGGATTTTAAATGTTTCATAATTAATTTGTAAGTACTTTCATACTCCTCTAAGTTCATCTTCAAGAGTAGATGTAATATTATTCTGATAGATGTTAATATCAGTTTTCACATGATCATATACATTTGTATTTATGAGTTACAAAAATAAAATGAAAACAAAAGGATTTTATTTGAATATTTATTATGCGGACTATAGTCCACATCTTTGTATTTGTTAAATTCACTATGTTTCACCCAGTTTATCTTTTGGCCTTCTTTGGATTTAAGTGCCAGATGAGGACTGTAGCCCATATAATAGATATACAACTTACCATGCTTCATCTAAGGATTAAAAAAGAAGACTTTAATCTATCAAGAATATTATCAATAAACATTGAAATCAATAAAAGAATTAAAAGGATAAATAAAAATACTCCTTTATATAATAAATAATTTGTATACATAAATAATTTCTCTCTCATTTTTCTTTGTACATATTCTTATAATATACATATTTCACCTTGTTTTAGTTCTGCTAGATATTTTAGAAACTTTAATTTATTATTTATTTTTTTGTGTTTTTACAGCATATCAACCATTTGAGGTCATTTAATGCCGAGAATAATCATTTTTGGTAAACGTTAGTTTTTCTACACACAGATTTTTTTAATGGCACAAATTACACTATTTGACCCATAACTGGAGGGAATATGGAGATTCATGGAGATTCATACCTTCCCTGAATATGAATGCAAACAGAGCAACTGGGATTCGAACTCGCATACTACGATTTCGAGGTCCGACTGCCGAAACTTTAATTTAAGAGATTAATTTAAGAGATTCTTATGTCTTACACATTCAAAATTTACTCTTATGCTTCTTTCTATGTTTGTATGGCTTTTATCAACTTGAACCTCTTTTAAAAAATATCAGTCACTGACTTTCTAATTATGTATATCGCCTTTCAATTTATAACTGATAAATTGCAATTTTGTCGGATTGATAAATTATTAAAAATTTTCTTGAGATTCATAAATGAAAAAGATAAAAAATATGTTGTTGCCAAACAGGTCATGTCAAAACGTATATCACCCCAAAAATTCAAACAAACTATAATCTATGAACTAAAATCATTTGATTTTCACTTCACTACCGAAAATTTATATTTTGCTAATTTTGAAATAATTCCAAAACATATTATAGATAGAATTAATTATAATGTAGAACAACTACATTATTGTTATTATTATTGATTCTATAAGAAATAAAAGAGAAATAACTCAAAAGAGCAGGGTTGTCTACCCTTAGTTTTTGAGGAGAACTATAAGACAATATGTCAGATTGCTTTTATTCCAAACTGTCCTTGTATAACTTTTTTTTATTGTTAAATAAATAATTTCATGCCTGTATAAAGTATTCTTAGTACTTCTAGTAAACAGCAACAAATGACATAATTCTCTGAACACAGTAGTAGTCAATGATTTTTTTAAATTTATATTTATTACATTTAATTCTGATGTGGACAGCGAACCAAAGATAAGGAAAATAGATGAAAAGATAAAGTTTGAGATTGAAAACTGAGAAAAATAAGATTATTAATTTAGCAAATACTTATATATTTTCCTATTCTTTGTCTCTTTTTCAGAACAAGTCATTAATTTAAAAACATCAGTGAATAAGTTAACTGCACTGTTGGTTAATCTTACCATCATCAGAAGACATTTTATTTCTAAGTTCTGTTTCTAGACGTGCCTGTCGATCTTCCAATTCCAACTCTTTTGCCCTAAAAAAAAACGAAGTAAAAGAATATATTGATGAAATTAAATGAAAGGGATAGAAAGTAAAAATAACTACAAAAACAAAAATTAAGAACCTAATCATTTAAGATCAATTTTCTAAATTTCAACTTTAAGGCTTTAGTAATTTTATCATGTCTTTTAGTTCAATTTTAAAAGAGTGTAAGAAAACATGCCATGTTTTAGGATCAATATATTCTTCAGAACAAATAATGCATTAGGTTCCATTCAGTAATAAACTATTTGATGGACAGAGACATTTATATGTTAGAAATTTAAGACAAAATGTGGGATTAAAACGGAAGTTTTGCTTAAAGTAGGAAATTTTATCAAATTATTGTACATTATATAAAAGAATAATTTCATACTAGTTGGACATGTGAAAAATTTCATGAATACATAAAAGTGAGTATAACTCATGTGTGTCCTTTAGATCTAAATTTGTTTGTCTAAATAACTTAAAATAAATATCCAAGTGTTAGTTTTTATTGGTTCCTAATTTCTGTAGAAGAGTTAATAATCTAAACTATTTGAAAAACTATTTATTCAATTAAAAATCATATAAAAATAAACTTTTATCTTATTATAAGCAACACCTAGTCTAAGGAGACAATCTCTGAACAATTGATTCTTTGGCAGTTGGGATATTTCATTTCGTTCAGAAAGGTTAACTAGTTTTAAGTAATTGTTGTAAATTTTATTTTTTAAATAATTTTTACCTTGTATTCCATATGTACCCTATCGATAACATTTTAACATTTCTAAAATCTAATCCCATTTTAAAAGGTTAATTCAAAATTGGGTAAAAATTCATTGCATTAAGGTACAAGAAAAAAAGAGACCCTGAACAATGAGTTGTGAAACATTTCCAAAGACCGTTCTGAATTGGATTTAAGGATATGTTGAAGGCTTTCTTAAATTTGTTAACAGGAGAAAAAAAAATAATCAGGCAAAAATAATTGTTAAAAAAATCAATGAAAAGAGAAAAATGTACAGAAAAAACAGGTACTTACTGCACCATTAACTCAGATTCATAACGAAGTAAAACATTCTTTTCATGAACCAAATTGAACCATTCTTGCATGAGTTCGCCTTCATTACGTCCAGCTTCTATGAAAGAAAAAAAAAAATTCTTCATTAGAGAAAGAAAAAAAAATGATTCTACAGTTAAAAAGGTAAGTAATAAATTGTATAAGATAAGTTAAATACTAAAAAAAAAACAATATCTAATTTTAAAAAACCAACATAAAATTTTCATTGACAATCTATACATTTTCAGTCATTTCTTTTTACAAAAACACTGGATTCCAATTAAAATAAAACTGAAAACAAGAAAGAAAAAATGAAATTATGACAAAAAAAAAAGAAAGAAATGACTAATTATATATTATAATCTAACCCTTTATGTTTATATTACAATATTTTTTTAAATGTTTGAAATGGAAATTATTTCTTTTTAAAAAAGACTCATTGTTCTAAATGAAATAGCAATTGATTTTTTTTTAAATACATTAATACATTCTTCTTATAACAAAACTAGCTAATATTTTAAACAAAATAAGAAAAAGGAAATTAGTTGATAATGACATTAGTAAATTAGAAAAAAAAATCATGATAAAATCACACAAGAGAGAATATTAACTTAAGTAAATATCACTTAGACCAAAATAAACTATATAAAACCATTAAACACTTGTCCATATTTCAGATAGTATTTAATGAAAAGGGTGCCTTAAACATAGAAATATATGGTATTTAGATTTAAAATTTTATGTTACTCTAAAATTTTACTTTTTCTTTATTTGCTATACTTTTCATTTTTATCTCTCAATTGACTATATTATAATATTGTTGGGTATTTTCTATGCCCAGGATCATCTGAATTGAAGAGATTAAATTTATGAACTAATCTATTTATCAAGCTAGCAATCACACTAAACAAATTTTCTATTCCCAAATTTACAAAGTAATCCCCTCTTTGTTTTTAAAATGAAAAGTTTCAACTATTATACCCCACTGATATCAATATACAACAGGATTCTATTCTTCAGTGAACTATTATTTGAAATTAGGATCAATTTTTTTTCTGAATAATTTTTTATTTATATTTGAAACTATTTTTATGACTAAAAAAAATGGTTTTAAATCTAACAGATTTACTCTAAATCAGATGATTGATGAATAGGAGTTCAACTTCCAATTTCTGATTATATTTATTTACTTAAAACACAATCAATATAATTATTATCATTTAAATTATTCAAACTATTGTTTTCTTCTTTACTGCTATGCTATACTATACTATATACACAATGTCTACTTGACATACGTATAGCACATTGGTTGTAAGTGTTGGTATATAATAACAACTATCTGAAGACTGAAGGTTTAATCCTGATTGGAGGTAGTAATATCTAAGGATATTGAGAATAGGTTAATACTAATATTCAGCTGTTATCTGTTATATTGTAAATCAAAGGGTTTAGAGTTTTACATCAAGTTTCATCTCAGATCAACAAGAAACACTTGTAGAAGGTGGGGGAAAACGATAGATAAAACATTAATTAAGTAACAATAAAGAGGAGAATAATATTTGAATAATCTAAATAAAACTAATATCAACCATACTAATTCCCAACCTTCATCTTATGAATTCATACAAAGTAATTAATCCATTTTATATGAACAGTAGTTTTAAGTTCAATAATTCTAAATATAAGATTGGTGCAAAAGTAATGTCCAAATTTTAGGTTCAATGTTTAAGATTGTATTCATTAAAGATTTACCCTGTTTTGCAGTTGCAATATGTTTATTTCTAAATGACTTTCTTTCAGATTATCATTGTTCCCTTCATATTCTTAAAAAAATTTGGCATCCATTTTTGTCCCATCTAAGCACTTTAAATATGTTTTACTCTACAAGCTTCACAAAGGCGTTAATTCAAGTATGGCAGCAGAATCTATTCAAAGCATTTATGGGAATGATTTAGTGAATGAAAGAAGTTGTAGGAGATGGCTTTCCCATTTCCAAAGTGGTGATTTCATTTATCTTTGAAGATAAGCCAAATAAAGATTCTTGATTCTGACCAGTTGCAATCTCTGGTTTCTGAGAATCTTGTTGTTACCACCAGGGAAATTGCAGGACAGTTTGCTGTGGCCCATACAACCGTGGTACACAAATTAAAATGCATCAGAATAATTTAGATTCTTTGCATTAGTAATTACAAATTGTGTTTATTTAGCTTTAAAACACACAAAGATTAACAGTAAATAAATTGTTAATAAAAATGTAGGTAATAATATAAATGGCTTTCAATAAAAAAATAAAAAATAAAAAAAAAGAAAGAATACAAAAAGAATAATCTTAAAACAAGAAATCAACAGAATAACATGCCTGAAAATAAACAAACACGGAGAAAAAAACAAAATGAGGTTATTTAAATGGTGGCTTAAAAAGAAGATAAAAAATTTCATTAACAAACGAGTAACATTTAAAATGGAGAAATGAGAAGAGCTTTTTATCATCATCTAAAGCAGAGGCACCTCACAGCAAGATGATAGGATATAAATTGCGGCCTCAATCCAGATACAATAAATTTTAAAACATGCAAACAATATTTGGTAAAAATATGTATAGGTTGATTCTATGTCAGGAAGAAAATACAAAACTTTGCATTACTAAATTCAAAGTTGAAATTAGTTGTTTCTTCATGGGAAAATGTTTTTGTTCTCTTACACTCTTTCTTTTTAAACGCTTTCATTTAAAATATAGATTTCCATCTCTTTTTTTTTTAAATCTCCCATTTTAACTAATGCAAACTGATCAAAACTCTTTACTTTATCTTTCATTCCGTTTCTGTCTCTTTTTAAATGCTTTCATTTGAAATATAGATTTCCATCTCCTTAAAATCTCACTTTATTAAATGCAAATGTTTATTCTGGTGAAACTAACATAAGACAAGCCACATGAAAATTCTGAATTAGAATTATCTATCAGTATATATAGCTTAATTAACTGTAAAGAAGGATTTAAATTCATGGGTTGCTAGAAATGTTCACATATAATAGAATTGATCTAAGGGAATTCATTTCCTAACTCACATCAAGAGAGGATAGATCTTAACTTTGTACTTTTCATTATTCCATATATGTCAGACATATTTGTCATAGGTGGCCCTACCAGGAATAAGTCTCAACAACATAGATATGACATGAACTATTTAATCTTAAATAGATTAAATAATAGCTTAAAAATTTGACTTGAAGATGTAGACTTTATTAAGTAAGCCATAGAGATTAGCATTGTTTAGATT
Source organism: Xipholeptos notoides (assembly GCA_036873565.1). NCBI lineage: Eukaryota > Metazoa > Mollusca > Cephalopoda > Idiosepiidae > Xipholeptos > Xipholeptos notoides. The sequence continues at coordinate 8,003 of JAYKTE010100253.1, forward strand.
ATTTGGACTCACGTTCCTTATCTTTATTGTTTCATACGCAAAGTTGTAGGTATCATTTATCAATCTTGGGAACCTTTATATCAAATTCCGAAGCTTTTATTGAACTGCAAAACCAAGCCTTTAATTAAATCACAAGCAGGGATACTAAATATTGCCTGGGCACAGGATTAAAAGGTTACATCAAATCAGACCAAAAGCTTTCGGTTTGATGATTGCACTAAAACTTTTTTTTATGGATATAAAAAATTTCAAAACTTATCACAATGCAACAATACATTTACTTAACATACAGAGTAAAAGGTAGCAAGTTTCTGGAGCACCTGTATTCAATACAATACTACACAGATTTGGAATCAATAAAAAAGATTGTGCATAGGGAGAGGAATTAGTGTAGGAATGGGGATACACTAAATGGCTTGGTATGTCATGTGTTGGCTTGCTGGCTGTCTGCTGCATGCTCCTGATATAACAGAATAGGAATTTCCACTTCCAAGAATAAAACAATTAAAATCTACATGTAAAATTCTGCAAAGCTTATTTATTATTTTATTTCATGAAAAACAAATGATTTGTTTCTATTTTTTTCTAAATTATGTTAAGATACTTGCTTCTTAAGAAAAGCACCAATTATTCTATTCAATAGAAACTGTACTTCCTATGGTTTCAAATTCATTTGTCTAGTATAAAGTGAGACTGACTGTGTTGCAATATTTTTGGTCTAATGGCTCTTAGGGTAAGACCAATAATATTTGGACTATTTCATTTATACTCAAGTATGAAAAAAATTAACCAATCAGAAGACAAATTGATATAAACTTTATTAAAGCTTGAATAAATTATTTTCTAATTGTCTTGCTTATAAGAAGTAACCTTCTCCCCAGGTGAATTTACCATTGAATTAATTGTAGTAGTATTATTATCATTACCACTATTAAAACTATTTGTCTGCTACTACTGCTGTTACTTAAATCAATTTTTCCTTTAGACTATCTTCCAACCTGAAACTGATATTCGCAATTTGGAGTAATTTTTTATCTTTATTTTAAAGAGATTTTACTTTTTGTAATTTCCCCACTAGGGTCATTTTTTCCTAAACAGAAATGGCCACAAACTGACCATCTAAACAGAATTAAGGACATCATATTGTCAATATAGACCCTATATTCTCAGCTAAAAGAAAAATCATGGAAAAAAGGAGACATTAAATATAAAATACACCATTAACTAAAACCTGGGATGTCCTGAGTATCCCTTAATACAGTTGACCATACTTATCCAAACCTAGAGATAAATAGAGGTTATGAATCCATATGTACTTATACAATATGATTAACAGCCAATGGTTTAATAAAATTTACAGTGAAAGTTTATTTTGTTTTCTTGGTTTAATCACCTTTTTACCTTCATGAATTGTTTGATACGAAATTAGTACTATTCAACATATATCTACAAAAAACAAATAGGGAAAGGATGATTCCACTTTTTAAAAGTTGCAAAACAAAAGTAACAAATCAACTAGCGATTAAAATCATATCCGCAGTTTTACTGTTTTGTAGGTTACGATAACAAAACGCATAATTCTCTTGAGGCCAAATTTAGAAGATTAATTATGAGAAAAAAAAGAGAGTGATGCCTATATGATGATTCCCACTCCTTTTTGTCAGACAAGTGACCTTTTTCATTTTCTTCCTCTGCTTTTTCATCTAATAACATATATATATGCTCATATGTATGTACGTATATATATTCTCCAATACACAAGTATCCTATACACTTGATGAATTCCTCAATCATTATCTGTTTTAGCCTTTTGTTTCAATTCCTGAAAAGTTAACCTAAAATTCCACAAAAAATTGTTGAATCAATCAATGAATTACACAAAAAGATACTAAACTAAAATGATAGGGTCAAAAAAAGGCAGGCCACAATTCTATATAGTAGTAGATTAACCATTTCCATATGCAATGCCAACTTCGCATTTGCTGGGAGGATAAATTTCCGGACACAGAAGTACTGAAGCAGGTGGACATCCCTAGCATCATTAACAACATCTGCAAGGCACAGTTGAGATGGGCAGGCCACATCTCCCACATGTCTGACAACCGCATCCTGAAAAAGCTCTTCTATAGACAACTCGCTGACGATAAGCGCAAGGTGGGAGGACAAAAGAAGCGCTTTAAAGATCACCTAAAGCTCTATCTAAACGACTTCTCAATAAACACCGATTCCTGGGAGATGCTTGCTGCAGATCGCCCTACTTGGTGCCACGGTGTTGCTGTAGGGGCCTGCGGAGCAGAGGAACAACATGCCAAGCGGGCGGAGCACAAACACCAGATGCTAAAAGCTAGAGTAGCTAATCCCAACAGTTTAGCCCAGTGTGGGAGAGGCTTTCTTGCCCAGATTGGTCTCATCAGCCACATTCTGACACATCGAGCCAAGTGATGTCATTAATCATCCTCAAGAACGAGGGACAAACACACACAGATTTAACAACCCAAGCACGGAACTTTGATTTGATGCCAGTTCATAATTAGGTGGTCTATGGTAGTTTGCCGCCATCAATTTAGCCATCAACAACGAGACCATAGGCTTTTGCTCTCATAGTTTTCCTCATCTTTTTGATGCACCATCCTCTAAGATACAATCTACATCTACCTAAGTTTTTTAAATAAATGCTTTACTCTTGCGTGTTAACAAGTTCTAACTAGCCACAGAAATAAAAAAGGATTGATTTAATTATTTATTCAGTTCGTAGATAATTAAAAATGATTGTTATAGGAGTGCAACGAGACTAAACACTGAAATCTAAGCCAGAATCAGCAGCAGTAATAACAACAACCACAATAATGAATATTGTATAGATGAACAATTCAAATAAAGGGATATATATGGATGGATGCACAGGCAATAATTTTTTTAAATTTTTAACCATCTATATAATACTAAGAAGATAAATAACAAATATGAAAAATAAAACCAACCAAATAAATCAATACAACACTTAATATTTGAGGTTGATATGCCATAAAACAAAATAAAACAAACAAACAAACTTAATATTTGAAAGGGAAGCAAATAAATAATGAATGAAAGACAACAATAAAAAATCCTTAAAAAGAAAAAGAAAAGAAAGGAAAACAATGGAACTATTTCAGGTCAGGATGATTGAAATTTGGAACCAGACAAAAAAAAAATCTTACTTCGTTGTCCTCTGATGAGTGTTGAAACCTGGCTGATTCCTTTTCCTGAAATATAAGGCAAACTACCTAATGAAAACAAAGTATATTGTTTGGATATTTGAGGAATTAAATTTATAAAAAAAGAAAGAAAATAACAAATCTACCCTAAAATAAATAAAGGGAAATTTCATCAAAATAACTGTAAAAAAAAAATTAGAAAAATAAAAATAAGTATTCTATTAGAATTCAAAGACATTCAGGAATATCCAGATTCTTCTCTTTTATTAATATCTTTTTACCAGGCCATAGGTTTTCCTAACTGTTTTTACTAAGTGTTAGAAAAAATGGTTGACTAAATTTCCATTTATATGTGCTCATCATATTCCCAGGCTTCTTGTAATCAGTGTTGCTCTTCACCAAGTTGAGTTACATTCATTGACTTGACAGGTCTCATCATTTTTGGAGTCAGTGTTATCCTTACAACTAAACAAGTTACTCTCCCAAGTTAGATGAGGTATCCGCTTAAGGCAGCTGAAAGTTAACGTAATGGTTTTTTTTTACTGGGATTTGAACTTGTATAATACGATTCCAGAGTCCAAGCTTTTACCACTGCTCCACCTTTGCTGACTAAATCATTAATGTATGATGCAAGTCGCATAAAATTAACTTTGAAAAAGTTCATCACAAACCACATGTTACAAGAGTAGATAGATCCAACCCATGAAAACGACACAATATAATCCCTACCAATCTTAATAAGCCAAGCCGTAATTTCTTCGAGCACAAGGTACCAGTTGCAACACAAATCACTCAACCCTGAATCATAAAACAACACAAGGACTGCATGTTTCCTCGCATTAATAAAAAAAGTCAACTTACATTGGCGCAAAGAGAACAACTTGTATAATTGTTCATTTCTAATTCTGAACAGAGAAACCAATTCATGTTTAAGAGATAAAGCTCTATCTCAAACAAATACTATTATATATTTATACATATACTAGCAGCATAGGCTAGCGTTGCTTGTGCAACTCAAGAAATTTTATGTGTGGCCAAATGTGTGGCCAAATATATATATATATTAGGTGTGCCCAAATATATACATATATATATATATATATATATATTTATATATATATATTTAAATCAAATTATAAGGTTATGATCAAATGTAAAATCTTGTATAACTTATAACATAGTGCTGGACAACAGTTTTAATCTTTTGATTCTCATCACTGACATGCAATGTTGTTACCATTCCAAACCCCAAGTGGAGTTCAAAATAAATGCTCTAATGGCTCACCCACGTTATGTGTTCATAATCGCAATTTTTATGCTTTTACTCTTAATCATAGAAACTGGTTTTTTCAATTATCAATTTTTGATACTTATCCGGGGTATTCTGAAAAAACACCTCCCCGACACAAAGTACAACGGCGTGAATTTTCTAGAAATTCAATCCAATCCTTTCAGAATTAGTAGGGTAAAAACTCAAACACAGAAACACGACAAAGTTTCATTTATAATATAAGATTATATATAATACTGGTTATATATTATAATGTATCTAAATACACTTATATACCGACAATAACAACAAACTCTTGTAGTAAGATTGTAGATTGTCTATTTCTTAATTTACCCAAGTGGACAAAAAGGGCAGAGTATAGAGAGAGTTGAAAAGGTTTGAAGATACAGATTTACAGGCCACATGGAATTATCTCCCTGCTGTTCTATAATTAAATTATTAAAGGGTTTGATGCAAATATCTTAAAGAATCGTGAAGGACACAGTAACCAAAATATTACAAATGCAACAAATTATAGACAACAGCCACTAAAATCTGTAAATAGTGTAAAAGTAAGCTATTTTAAAATTATTGGTATAGAATTAATATTTTTTCAGATTCGAAAGATTTTGAACATTTAGAAATCAAATTTTGTTTTTAAAGGAATCTCTTAAACTATTTAAATCTTGATATCAATTCGGATGAAAATATGGCATTTTATATGATTTAAGTAAACATTTGTCTGGTCCTAATATTAGAATATTTAGATAATCAAAACAAATCTGGTTTAAAGAACAATCACTTGTTTTGATAACATCAAAATACTGTTTAGAATTACCAGAGTTCTGCAATAAGGAAAAAACAATTTTTAATTTTTGCAGGAGATAAAAAAAATTCTGAGCAAAGAGTTCTGGCAAAGAGAAAAATAAATAGATATGAATTATTTAATTTCAATAAAGTTAAAGCAGTTGAGAAAAAAAAACAAAGATTAAAAAATATCAAATAAATAAAACATACTATCAAATAAAAAATACAAAGTAGGAATCAGGAATTAATTTTCAATAAAATTGGAAGAAATTCATTAAAAAAATTTAGATAACCAGCAGCAGTACTGAAGAAGTGCACTCACCCAAACCATGCTAGAAGCCCCAGATTATGCCTTTATTTATATTGTAGGGTTTGAAAAAAGTGAAAAGAAATAACAAAATTACGCAAAATGTGCTTCTAGTAAATTCCACATAAACCACATTGAAAATATATGAATTTATCTAGAAAGTAAAAAAAAATTAAAATGTGCCTGTCCTAAGTTAAAAGTTTGTTGTATTATGTTATAAGTACTTCCATA
>JAYKTE010100364.1:0-13813 GCA_036873565.1 Xipholeptos notoides
GGTAGTACCGATCTACCGATCTACCGATTGTCAATCGGTAGTCCCAGCTCTGATATATATATATATATATATATATACTAGAACACCTGTGATCCATTAGATCAAATAAATATTTACTTGTTGACAAAACCTTGATTTAAAAAAGTATATAAGAATATAATTTTTTTTAAATTTTCAACAGCGACCTGGATTTAAAAAAAATATCTATAAATAATTTATACTGAATTTTTTTTCAACAGTATGGTTGAAAAGCACAATTCCTGATTTCATAGCCCGAATTCCTGAGAACTTTTTGATGCTGAGCACTGTTTCTAAACAAATTATTATGATCTAAATAGTGTTTTGGCTTAAAAAAAAACAAATACTTAAAACATTTGACTAAATATTTAATACATTCATTTTTTAATGTCATCGACATAAAAATAAAAATAAACAATCATGTCTGCTGGTAGTATCTCCTTGCTTTAACTTAAAAAACTTGTCATGTTATTCGATTGGTCAATTTGATTTAACTTTGAACTTTCAGAGGAAGAGGGGTCTTTATTTCATATAATTGTTTTCACAATTCATTTTACCCTCTTTTTTCCCCATAGTCAATTTGATACAGCTTTTATTTCCTCTAATTTTTTTTTCATTCTAAAATTTACTAAAAAGAAAAAACATCAAATACTAACCTATTACAATAAAAAGTAAAATCAGTAAATGAAAAGTATTAGATAAACAATTGAATCTTTACATGTGAAAGTAAATAAATACATAAATAAGCTTTACCTTTTTGATTTGAACATATTTTCTTATATCCATATCATCACCTTCATTTCTTACATCTGGATTCACAAGTTTTCTGACCAAATTTGTCGTCTTCATAATAGTATTTTCCCAGGACAATGATAAGCCTTCCTGGGTGAGAAGCTGGCATACCAACATAGATAAATGTTCACTGTGAACTTTGCTACAAAACAAAGTTATTGAAACAAATATATAAATCAATTAAATCTGTCAAAATTTAAATCAATCAATTTACCCATTTGTGTAGTTTGAAACTTATGGCAAACAAAAATGATCAATTTCACAAGTACAGAAATTTAAGAACATCAACACACAAATAAATTCGATATTTGATTTAATAAATCAATCGAACAATATACTTGTTTGTGTAGTATGAAACTTTACAGGTCTATGAACATCAACAGGCTTACATATTTTTATATAACTTTTAGAAAATAAAATTTAAGGGTTTAGACAGTTTATGAGCTAAAAAAAGGTATTTATCTAGGAAATAATTTACTCAAACTTTAAAGATTATGCAGTTGTTGGTTAAGAAGCTCTTATTGTCTAACACAATTAAAAGCCTTTAATTTTAAATTGATATGTGACTAAACATTTAATATACTTTTCAATAAAGCTTAAGAAAATTTTTTTCAAATTTCAGAGGCCAAAAGAATTGCAGTAAAGAAATTGCAAAATATATATACTTCCTTCTAGTTTCAATGAAAAGGAATGTTAGCAAGAAATAAGATCTTTTATGAAAGATTCTTTTCTCCAATTTTGAGTGTTTTTTTTTCCAACTTTTATACAAGTTTCTTTTCTTAATCACTTTTTTTTTTTAAATGTCTGTTCCTATCAAGAAAACTTGCCTTAATCTCTCAAATGCTAAGGATTCACCATTCTCCCAATGTAGATCTTCAGAAGATCTCCAGCCCTGAGTGCATACAAATGGTTCCACTGTACTTCCAGACTTTGACACAAGAAGAGTTCCTAAAATAAAACAAGATTATGGTGTAAAAATTTAAAAGACCACAAATGTTCTGGAATCATTTTTGTAAATAATAAGAAATATAAGTTGTCTACTGTTTTAATTTTCATATAGAAAGTGCTGAGAAAATCAAAAGTAACTCCATTTTTTGGTCTACACTTTATAGAATTTTTGCTCTATTATCCTCATCATGATTGTTAATGAAATATTATTTTGGGTTATGAGTCCACCAGACTACTTCAGAAACCACTTGTCAAACTCAAAGACTCTCTTATTTGAAGGACATGTACTCAATGGGTACAAGCCATTTTTTGTAAAAAAATACAACCTAAATGATTTTTACTTGTATGTTGTAATTTCAATAATGGCTCCAGCCAGTGAAATTAACATCTTAGAATAATTAAGTAAATTAACTAAGACACGGTTGTGGTAGAACACCCCTCCGAATGAACTCTCCTGACGCATGCGCAGAACGGAAGCCAGGCGTTAGCACAGTTTCAGAGTCGCTGTTCAAGCGGTCGGTCGTCCCGGATAGCTGTACCAACATTGTACTTATTGTAAATACAGTAGGTAACCTCACCCCGTGTTCTGTCCTTCTTTGTGGCTAACTAGCAATAACACGCCATAACAGAGACTTAACTCATATTAATTCAAGATAATAAACTGTCGATTTAAAATAAAGGCCAAACTGAAATTCTTTAAAGCTTATCAATTTCCATAAATCAAACCTGAAAAAAACGTGAGGAGATTTTGATTGAAACTTTGTGTTTATGACGATCAACCTAAGGACAATAGTCAGAAAAATTTAACTGTGTGTAAAGCATATTATTTAGTCCACTTATAGAGATACTAAGTGGAAAACATAGAATTTAATAAATACCTGTGAGGAAATCATCTGGAAGATCTTTGGGACATGATGGAGAAGGATCAAAATCAATAGAATCAGGAAAGGCTGCTGGGTAGTTAGAAAATAATAATAATAATAATTCCAAAGATTTCAAGAGATAGATCTTAATTAATATTTCATGCAATGAAATTTAGTTAAGTTTTGATAACATTTCAAGAAAAAAATTGAAAAAATTTTAATCAAACAAATATCTAAATTGATAACTGAAAATAAGGATTTTCAATAATTCAAGTTTGGTACAACAAAATTTTTGTTCTAATTTTAAGAAAAAAAATTTCAATTTTCTAAACAAAATATTCTGAAGATAGTCTGACTTCTTTCAATATAGTATGATCCAATTACTATAGATAAGAGTCATCATATCTAAATTTGCCACACCTACCTTCAACAATGTTTGTTTCATCAACCCCACTGATAAAATGACTATTTCCTTTTTATGTAAAGATATATATATGATATATTATTTATTCTATTTATGTTTGTGTCTAATATCATAAAATTTACATCATAGTATAGAAATAAGTCTCATATCCAATTTTTTTAAAGATATATTGTCCTAGCAGTTTTTATAACAAAATTGATTATCTTAAGAAAGTGTGCATTGTAGCCCCAGCGAAAATCTATTTAAATATTTCAGCCTAAAATTACAAATTTATAAATAGAAAAACATTCAAACAACGAGAATCCAACATTAAAAATTGTATGTGTTTGCAGTTCAGAATTTGATAAAATTCCTCAATAAGTTCAATTTCAAATTCTAAAAATAGTATTTAAACAATTTAGAATAATATATTACTTAAAAGAAATTTAATGACTTATTTACAGTAGATCCAGAAGAAAAAGAAGCTTTCATAGTTTGGTTTATTTAGCAATAAATAGCATTGCAAAAACCTTTTCAAATGCAAAATGGAATTAAATCTTAAAATTTAAAAAAAATTACAAGTTAACATTTTATATTGAACCAAATCCTTGATGGAAGTCAAGTTATTGTGAAGTGAATTCCACTTTGAAATAGTGTTATTATAAGTGCACAGTAACTTTTTGAACATCCAGTGGAAAGCAATCTCTAGACAGAAAGCAAAATATATTTACTACTTACATTTATCAATAGCCGCATTTAGATCCAGTTTCGATCTTCGAGAGTCTACTTGGTCAAAATGATTAGGTTTAACATAGAAAGTAGAATTGCTTTGTTGCGGTAATTGTGATCTCATACTACTTGTAAACATTCCACTTCTTTGGTCTTCAGGAATTGATACTATAATGAATAAAATAACACTGGATTATAAAAAGTAGCAATTTACAATGAATTTTTAATACTTACTTTAAACAGCATTTCTATATTGTGACTTTCTAAAACATTTATACAAATACAAACTTTGACTTGCATTATTTAACAAAATAATGATGACCTAAAAAGGTTGATACGCTGTAAAACACTAACAAACAAAATAATGTTAAAAATAATAAATTGTGAAAGCACATTCGGATCAAAAAATATTTCTGGTTTTAATTTCATGAAAAAGTAAGAAAAAATGTATAAAAGTAGATAAAAAAATATTGCCATTTCTCAAGGACTAAAATCTATTAATCTCTTTAAACTACATTCAATTAAACAAGTTTCTCCACCACAAACTGAAGGAGATTTGATAATTTTAATTCAATTTGTGATTATAATATTTGTCTTTACTTCTTAATTTGATTTAAGATATAGTATGAAAGGAATAATTACTGATTTTAATCCTTGTTCCAATTTTTTTTTAATTTAACAAATTAAAGGATTCTCTAAAAAGTATTTTCAATGCACTAAACTTCAAGATAATTTTTAACTCAAAGACACATGTATGCTGAACACTGCCATATATTCGCAGTTTATAGTATATGAATAGTTTCCTGTAACCACCTTTTTAATTGTATACTTTTTCTATGTATTTTTTTTGTACACAGGGATATATTGTGAAATGTTTCCATGCACACCACAGTGACATAGAATAAATAGATAATGCAAAGTTCTTGTTAGAAAGTAAATTCAAATAAAATTAATGAGGTTCAAATTAGAATGACATTTTGAACTCACAACTCTCATCTTGATCACTATCTCCATCAATTTCTTTTAACCAATTGGGTTCTAGATTTGGTCTTACACATGGCACAAGTTCTGCAGGAATACTCTGTTCCAAATTGTTAGCAGCCTGAAAGTACAGAGAATAAAACAGACAAGATCTTCTTAGAATCAATTCAAAATTCATTCAATGCTAGCAAGGAAACAATTAGCAAAGCAGGAAAAGGATTTTCATTCATTTCTAATATCGAGATTAGAAGCAAAGTTTTAATAAAAGATTTTTACTTTTATAAAACATATTCGTAAATTGAACAAAAATAAAAACCTTTAAAACAATTATGTTCTAAATGTAGTCAAAGCTAGTCATTGTGAATCATGGAATGAAATAAAAAATTCAACTTTATTTGAAACTTGATTTGAAAAATATTCTGGCACTATTAAATTCTAGTATTTGAAAGAAGTAACTCATTTTGATTAATTCTTTTATCACAAAAATTATTTTAGATTAAAATTTAGATTACCCTTAAAGATTTAATTGAATATTGCCAAGTATCTAGTGAGTGATAGAGATAAGTTTACTTTTACATATTAAATATATAATCAATCTGGTGCTCGATTATATTAGTAAATGTCAACCTGAAATCAGGAGCTTCAGCAAGAAATCGGATAGGCTCCCAAAAATATTTTCTGTCTATTGATCTTATGATGGGAAGGAATTATCACAATTACCTCTCCGGGCTTATACAAGGTGTAGTCATCTTGAAAAGTCGTCAGCTGTTGACAAATGGGTTCCAGATAGGCCGCATATATCAATGCTTGGCCAATGGCAACTGCTTGAAGTCTGCAATAGAATTTAGAACATTTATTGATGGAGAGAAAATGTTTAAAAAAACAAAGCACAATTCCAATGAATAGTGATTTATTAAAAATAGCATATGACCCAATGGGTATAGGTAGGGTAGTATTAAAGAAAATGCTAATTAGATTGCTAACTTTACAAATTTTAGGTAGAACATATTTTTGCTGATTACATAAAGTTGAAAATATGAGAAACCAATTTTAAAAGTTTAAAGCTGAAAATGGTGAATCCTTGTCTAACGAGATAGTCCTGATCTTCATAGGTCAAAAGGGGTTATGAAAAATTTTCAAATCCTTAAAATAGTATGAGAACTTTCTTTTTGAAAGAAATTGGTTAGTTTCCTTAAACAACTTGACAATTTAAATCTATTTGACCATAAATTGAGGAAGAAGGACAACAATAACCTATTTAAAATATTAAACTCCATTTGGCCATAGAATCTGCCAATAAAAGTTCACTACTAGCTTAAAAAGGGGGGCTTAAAGATAGAATAATGGAATGTTGAGAGCAATGAAAGCTTGGAGATGTCAACAGTCAGTTAAAATTTTATTCAAAAAATTTTGCCCGTGAACAAAACATGTGGAAAGGGAAAAAAAAGATTTACTATGAGTCATTATTTTTTAGCCCAGAGAGGACCAAATCAGCAAGAGAAATCATCACGGTGGGGGGAATGGGGCATTTGAAGAACCTTCTCTGATCTAAAAGAACACAGCAAGGGGTGGGGTTCAAATTACATTTTTCCCTATGGAGTTTGTTAAAAAAAACTTGAGGACATCTGCAGAGAACTTGGCCGGTCTGATCTCAAGGGTGGATGCTGGCAGACTGGATTTTGGGGATGTTTGAATTGGTATCATGACTAGTCTACACCAACTGTTTATTCTCATGAGAAAGGTTATAAGCAAAATATTTTGAATAACTATTACTTTTTTGTTCACTCACAATATTTTGAATAACTATTGCTATTTTTCAAGAAAACTTAGAAAAGATTAGTTACCAAAACTTACCGTTCTACTGCTTTGCCCTTTTTAATAAGCCACTCTACAAGTTCTTTCCCACTCATGCATTGTTGATAAGTTTTTAACCGAAATCGATGACTCTGCATTTCAACTCCATCAGTAGGATGCTGTATTTGTCGCCAGAGTTCTCGTAACTGGGAAGATTTCTAAAAATTAAACAAACGAATTAAATAACGGGGAAAAAAGACTTAAAAAACCAAATCAAAGTAATAATCAATGTAAAATAAAACAAGTAGACCAAATGAATATAAGTATGTTTTTGCTAAAAAATTTGATAAAATGTAATGATTCAATTGTATTTTCATAAATTTAACATCAGGATTATTTCTGTGAAGATCTATTAACATTAAGAATAATACTACATTTTGTTTATGAATAATATAGGGAATACTGCCACTTCTTTATGAAAGAAGCAGAATTCTACAATATGGCTATTTGTAAATGAGTCAGCATGTGGTTGCAAAGCACCTCCTTTGCCAGTATTATAGACTATCTCAACTAATCACCAATTCCAGCCAGCCAGCATAAACACCCAGTCAACTCTAGATCACATCTTCTTTCAATTTATTAGATTCATGTTAAAGTTGCTTTTAATAATATCTTTATGGTGTTTCTGACATTTGTGGTTTGGGCATTTTCCACATTATATTTCATGATAGAACTGGCATTTATGAATTTTGTCATGATGTATTAGTAGTAGGTGGCCCACCCAGTGCATTTGATTACATAAAAAACACATCACTATGCAAGAGGTGTCAGCAGCCTGTCTGAATAGATCAACATCAAGCATGAAGGATTCCTATTTAACCTTTAATAGACTTCAAGGATGTGTCTTGATAGTATCCTTCCAAGGTATCTGAAGTGGTGACAATAGTATGAGGTCCAGCTCTCTAAAGAATAGAGGAGAACAACTAAAACACATGACTCATATACACTGAGATTTTGTTTTGGTGATCATGCCTATGTGTGTCTATATATGAAAGTGGTGTAATATAAGTATAGTTATTAGCTGTTAAACAAAAGGAACAATCCATTTAAACAACAATTTTCACACAATTCACATCACTAAGGTAAAGTCATATCCTGATAAAAATTGTTTTTTAAAAAACCCTTACTTGCGTAAGTAATCTACTTTCATTAGTGATGTTTTCGACACTTGAGAATTCTGTTTGGTGGGATATATCGAAAGGTGCAGAAGCTTTAGTGGGAACTCCATTTGTAATATCAGGAGAGCTGTGTGACCTGTAATCAATAAACAAAAATGATTTATATCTATTCTAAAAAATAATGGCATTTGCAGAGATATGATATTTACTTGGTCGAGCACTAACCCAAGTTCGGCTCAAGGCAATTTTTTTTATGTGCTCATCACTGGGCTTTTGTAATCAGTGTTACCCTTCACCTAGATGAGTTACTCTCCCAAGTTAACGAGCCTCATCTGCCCGAGACAGCTGTAATTACAGTCATAGTATGTAAATATAAAGATTCTCCAAAAATTACTGGATTCCTAATTAGGAGATAGGATATGGACATTGTCAAGATCAGTATCCCTTGTTTACCAGTGTCAAATTAAGTTGCTTCACATATTACCACAAGCCAATTTTTTTTATCGATTTTGAATACTTATTGGGGGTATTCCAAAACATCTAAGAACACTAGCAGACAACTGTGTGAATTTCCTAGAAAATTTTAATGTCACCCAAGGAGGTTTATTTGTATATTTTAATTATTTTCTGTTTTATTTTAATAAAGTCAACATCTAAATTTTTTTTTTCTGGGTTAATTCTTAATTCTTATTTTCTTTTACTTAAAAATAATTTGGGGAATGAAAGAACACTGGTATTTGATTTAACTTATTTAATACTATCTGCTCAATCTTAAATTCTATAGTCTCCAGTAAAAATTATAAAGATAAACCCCTTTTGTTTATTCAGACTGATTTTTATGGCATTTTTTCATACTGTATTTTGGCTTGCTGCAGGTGTTGCTCATATTCTGCAATAATGTTTTAATGTGTTAAGTAAGAAATCTCATATGCCTCACATCCAGTAGTGCTTTTTGTGCTAATGTATTCTTTGGATTGTCTGCTCCTGACCTTGGAACTTACTCCCATCTTTTTGGCTTCATTTATGAAACTAAGTTGATCACTCGTATTTTCCCGACTAATGCTTCCCAAAAGCTATCAATGTCTATGCTAGGTCTGCTGATTGAGTTATCTGAGCATAGAATCAAGATAGATTTTTTATACATTTTTTTTATCTTTTTGACTTAGTTCTATAAATGTTATTAAATGCCATTCCCCTTCTACCTAACACTTAAATGTTCTTTCTTTCTTTCTTTATCTTCCTTTATTTTATCTTTACAAGGTCAACTATACCAAGTTATAGTTTTAAAAAGATATTCAAACTCTTAGTTATTTCAGAAGGTAATTAGGTTGCACAGTTTTCATATACCATAGAAATATAGAGATCTTTGTAATATTTTTCATGAAGAGAATTAGTAGAAATTATCTGATTTATTAGGTGCCAGGCAATAATTTTGTATATTGATATTCTATCAATTATATTTTTCTATAATACCTGCTAATTATTTATGGTTGACTGATCATCCCCTAATTATCTTATTATTTCTGAGTTTCTTGAATGATTTAAAATTATCAAAAGGTGCTCAACTTTGCCTGAGGGATATTAATGATTCTTTTCAAAGAGAAATTACAACAGTGCAAAAACTTACTGAATTCATTTATAAATGAAGGAATTTTAATATAATTCAAGATGAAGTAATAACTTTCAAACAATCCTTACATCAATGAGGAATATATTAATAAACAGGAAAGTTTTACAGCTCTTTACACACCCTCTCTAAAAGGGAATATTTAATTTTTTAATCAAAATCTTCTGAGAGGTTTATCACTATATTAATATTTAAACTCCAAAGATTAAGCTACTAGTTAAAAAGTGTTAAAATTTAGGAATTTTTTATCAATTAGTTTCTTAATTCCTATAATTTAAATCAAAAACTAATTCTTATTGAGGGTGTGATAATGGCCCTAAATTAAAATTGAAAAAAATTCTTATTCAAAATCCGGCTAAAATGTGTCCAAGAAATTGAGTTCAAAATATACCATTATGCTAGATGTTCAAATATTGATGACTGATGCATGGACTACCATAGACACTTTTTGCTATATTTAATTTGCAAAGAACCAAACCAATACAAGGCTAGAATCCATTCGTAACAGCTTAAATCAATGTTAAGCTATGACAACATCTCAGAATCTAATAACTGAATTAGTTGGTCAATGTTCTTTTTTTTTTTACTTGCAGATTTTCTCAGTATATTAACAATTATTTTCTCTTTTTTTTTACCTGTCGACCTCTATGGGTTAATTCAGGTCAATTATGTCTTTAATTGAAGTTCTTCATTTTTCTTGATCCAGATATAATATTAATATATTTTCAGTTCCTTCAGGAATTTAAAGATATACTGTGTTAACACTGGTAAATTTGCTTTATATTAAAATTACATGTATATTTTGAATACAAGTATTATATTTTTATCTATGAATTGTTAAAAGAGCAGAAATAGAGTTAACTGGTGGGGAATGGAGTAGATGAATTTTAAATCTTTTGCAAATTTGTTATTCCAAGAATGAACCTACTAAACTGACTGCATTTAAACTTCTGTTAAGATTATGGCTGTGACAATATGCTTTTATTAAAGAATATTCTTGGCACAGCCTTAAAAACTAGGGCTGGGACAAGAATATTCTTTAATAAAAGCATATTGTCACAGCCCAACTAATAACTACAGAATTAAAAGAAATGGTAAAATCGCAAAATAGTCAAGTGACAACAAGAATATTATTTAATAGAAGCATATTTTCATAGCCCTTGTTATGATTCTACACAGTCAAAGCTGTTATCAAGAGACAACTTGAAATTTAAGGCTAAAGTTGGGTATGATTCATCTTACCATTTAACCCATTGCTGGAGTGATAGATCCATCCCATTCTAGTGAATATTATTTCAAAAATGAATGCAATAGAAAGGAGTTGAACTGAACATGCCAAATTTAATGCCTTAGCCATTAATCCTATATATATCTTTCTTTATGTTGTTCATTGACAATGATATCAATTTTTCCTTCTGAAATATGAATCTCTTGTTTCACATGCAATGACATGATCTGACCAGCTCCACCTAATATCTCTCCTCCTCTGCTGATATGGACAACAGCAGGGTGTTTTCATCTTCTGACAGCTTCACAAATGATCTCTATGGTTGAACTCTAGGCACGTCCCTTTGAAAAGAGCTCACTAGGAAGGAATTATCATTGCTCAGGGATCTCTACTATCACTATAAATAATAAACATATACCTCGATTATTTTACATATCTATGTTCGAGCCATCCACTTAATCTTATCTGATGATTCTAACTTATGACCTCACAGTGAAACCTAAGTTTGACAATATGAACTACTGAAACCTTTTCACTTAGATTAAAATACAGAAAAAAAGTAGATGTCAAGTTTCTATTCTAAAATATATGACACATAGTTTGTATCAAAATAAAACTAATAAAAGTACTGATCAATTTCATGAGAAATTTAGAATACTTATACTAGACTAGACACAAGGATAGGTATCATACAGTGTTTTTAAGTTTTATCTTGATGGTTGCAAAAAGGATATAAAATAAGAAACCCATTAAAATCTATTTCAAATTTATATGATATTTGAACCATAGAATAGTAAAAAAAAAAATCAAACATGGTTACTTATATTTTAATTTCTTCAGCGGATTTTAAGATCTTAGGAAAACTTATACTCAAAATGACATTTATCAAGAGCTAAAACTATTCAATGTATCATTAAAGTTTTATAAGAATTTTAAAAATAAGGTTATATAACATGAGCAATGCATATTATGATCTTCACAATGAGTCAAATCTATTTATTCTTATTAATTTTTATGAAATCCAAAGTGATATCATTTCTCCTATTGGGTATCCCAAGTAGTTTTATTATAACAAATAATAAATGTCTATGAGTAACTATTATCAGCAACATAGTATAAGAATAGATCATATTACTTTAAACTTATAAAAAATAATTTCAATGTTATTTTTCGAAATCCTTTAGGTGAGGTATGATAAATTTTATAAGTCTGAATGATACTTGTATAATTTCAATGTAATAAGAAAAATGAAGACATCTTAAATAAGTTCCCAGAGATAGTTGATATTTCAAATACAAGATTTAGTTAATCTTTTATATCTATCAAAATATATACGTGTGATTTTTGTGAATCAAAATAATTAACATAATGAATCAGGACAACATCACTGATGATGTGCCCCAACTGCTTCTTTATGATGTATTTTTCAAATATACAGGTCTATGCGATTTTTGTGAATCAAAATAACAAAAATTAACAAAAAAAATATACAAAATAAAATAAACCTTGGGTGTCTCTTTATATAACATATTAAACTTTAAGGTGATTTAATGCCAATATTCTTTTCTTTACCATGGGAAGAAAAGAGGGAATTATATTTTGGGGGGATGTTAGTCTATAAATAAACTTAATAAACTGAGATTTGGATCCATGTATTAGAAAAAATTATTTCATTGTCAGTAATCTGATTTTAATATTAGCTAAATGCTTTTTAACTATTCTAAATTTAAATTTAGTAAGATAAACTAACAAAATGTTTGTAATCAATATTGAGTTGCTATCATATAACCAGCAATTTTACTTATATTTGAAGCAGCAGTAGACTTACTTTTATGGATTTAATCATTGATTATTATTTAAGTTTTTCACTTTCATTGTGACAAAAATTTACCTCTCCTAATATTTTAAAGTACAAGAAGTTCAAATTTACCAGTTATAACTATAACTTTTGCATAGAATTCAAATATCTTTTAAGGCATTATTTATTAGTGCTTATCTATAGTTTTTTTCTTTTGGTTTAACATGGGAAAACAGTTTAAAAGTAAAAGGGTTAAACTTACTAAAACTTCTCTGTATTGTTTATTTCCTATTGCCTGAAGAACAATCCACCAATCCAATTTTAAGTCGGATTTTTTTTCTTTACTTGATAAAACAATGTCTTTTAAATGAACTGTTATATGTCAGACCTCAATGTGCAGTTGTTTTTAATTGCAAATAAAAGATTTATCTAATTTTTACAAGAGAAAGCAAAATATATATGCACAGACAAGATGTTTATAAATTTCAAACTAAAATAAACTATAAAAAAAAAAGAAAGTCCAACTAATTTTAAAGAAAATTAAACACTTAGAATATTTTAGTTATAGATAAAAATAAACCAAAAGCAAGATTGTAAGTCCACAAACTAAAATAAAATCTTTCCATTTAAGACATTAAAATTACATAACACAAGAAAACAAAAAAAAAATAGAATAAAAGAACTAATTGGTTAAGACCACTGTTTCTGCTTTAATTT
The DNA here is from genome assembly GCA_036873565.1 of Xipholeptos notoides. Lineage (NCBI taxonomy): Eukaryota > Metazoa > Mollusca > Cephalopoda > Idiosepiidae > Xipholeptos > Xipholeptos notoides. Next base: position 13,077 of record JAYKTE010100364.1, read on the forward strand.
TGTTTATTTCTTCAAATGAGCAAGTATTTTATTTTTAACATCCATCTAAATTGTGTAATAAAGTTTGATGTCAGGTAGCTACATTGTCAAGGATATCCTTTACAACATAATACTACAGCTGATGATGTTTGGTAACATTTAGAATCCAATGAAAGTTATAAAAATAGCATAGAGTATACAGATTGGACAAATATTCTAACAATTCCGTAGTCTAGTCCTGAGATGGGTAACTTGTGTTCTGCGCTGTTATTATTAATATTAAAATGTTGTTTCATGTATTTTAAAATGAAATAATCTTTTCATTATTCATCAAAAGTACAAAATCTCCATAAACTTCGAATAAGAAACTATACATTTACTCAGATTATGTTTTGAAATTTCATACTGCTGTCCTTTCCTGTCTTGTTATCTCCACAAGTATTTAGCCTATGTACCATTGAGCCTTCTTTAAGTGATCAAACTTAGGAACATTCATGTTGTAAAATATATGTTTGTTGTATTAAAATCTGTTTTTAAATATTTCCTTTGATGACATGTGATAAAAATAAAATTAATATTTTTTCAAAACTAAACAAAGCAGTTTTCATCTTTTCGAACTGTACCTTTCAAAACTAGCTACCGTATATACTCGGATATAAGACGCACTTTTTTGACCTGAAAATTAGCCTATATTTTGCCTGCGACTAATACACGGAACATACCACGATGCGTAGTGTGTTTCCACGAACCAAAGAATT
>JAYKTE010100475.1:0-13811 GCA_036873565.1 Xipholeptos notoides
AAAATAATTGTTCTAGGCATTAAATGACCTAAAATGGTTGATATGCCGTAAAACACAAACAAACTCAAACTCAAACTCAGCATTAAATGACCTAAAAAGGTTGATATACTGTAAAACACCAACAAAACAAACAAACGATATTAGAAAATTTCTCCTTAGTGATCTACCAGTATTGGATAATCATTAGAATGAGGTTGTCTATAAAATAGGGGAAGTGAATCAGTGCTTGGACTTTAGAATCGTAATATGTGAGTTCAAGATCCAGTTTCTCCCTTCAGCTCACTTTCAAGCTATTCAATGGATTGAAAAGAGTAATTTTTGTTTTTCTAACAACTTGATTACGAACGAAAGAAGATTCTTGACAAAATTAAATGTTGATATGCCCTTAATTAAACAAACAAGCAAGCAAAAAAAAAATCCTAATATTCTGAAAAATTGTGAGCTCTTTTTTTTTTCAATTGAGTCTTGAATGTTTTGTGTTCACAAAGAACATGTGTCAATGTAAATGCATGATTTTATTTCTGCATGAAAATATTTCCATGTTTATTAAACATGTAGCACTTGCCTGCGTCTCATGGATATTTTGTCTCGATTTTATTGGTTGCTTACATCTGGAATGGGAACATCATTGGTCAATCCCAATGGCATAGTAAACGGGGGAAGGGGGTGTTAAAGTAGAGTTGTCTACCTTGTTTTGTTTGTATATATTCAGTTGTGTCCCTTGGTTTGTGTTGACATTCAAGATGGCGTATGTGAAACGTGTTAGCGGTTTATTGTACGATCTTTCTTTTCTGACTAAACATATACAGACAGCCCTAACATTGGCTTTAAGGTGGCCTTCTGTTACAAAGTGGCGGTCACCATATATGAATACGTATATGAGTTTTGCTTTTCTAGTCTCTGAAAGGATTAAAATATTATCAGAATAATTTGTATTTTTGTTTTGTAATTTGTTTCAAACAAAGAGATACTACTAATAAATAATATCTAAGAATCTAATGGACCATAAATTTAAAATAATGATTGTTCTAACACAACAGACCTTTTATATGTTCACTTCCAATGACTTCTTCCAAGCTTTTAAGCATTTCCATGGAACTTGCAGTTTGTTTGATTAGGTCTTCCTCTGTAAAAAAACCCAAAATAAAACACAGTAATATGATACATATAAATGAATATCACATACCACTAAAACTTAGGCTCTTATTTCCTTCTAGGAGAAAGTAAAAAAACAGGAAATTAAAAAAAGAATTTATTGATTGGTGATGGCAAATTATGAATAGAAAATGAAAAAGTCTTTAAATTTAAGTAATTTATAAAATTTTCTAATTAATATTAAACAGATAATTTAAAAAATATGAACATTTTATAGTTCTTTTAAACCAAAATGTCTCTAAGCTTTCAGCAATTTCAGCAGAGTACTTTGTATCGGTTCTGTAATTGAATTAACTAATATATCAACATAAAATAGATTAGTTAAAACATAAAAAAGGATATACAACAAATTAGCATGCCATTGAGAAGGTGGCATATTCTGATTGCTTGCTTAATGCTAAAAAATAGACTTTAAAACCAGACTCATGTCTTGGGAATAATTTTATTACTCTTACTAACTAAATAAATAAATATCTAAACAGAATACTTACAGTTGGTGAGTGTTTCAGCAACACCATTATTTTACAATTTATGGACTTACCAGCTAAGATCATTTCCAGTTTAGCAGGTTGCGTTATTGTCAATTCATCTGTGTATTCAGGATCCAGATATTTTTGAATTTGTTCTACTGTAATACAAAGTAAGTTCTTTTGATTAATCTTTTTAAAAATGGAACTATATTATCATTATTCAAATTATTTGTCATATTCACAATTTTTGGGCTGATGTCCCAGTTGTTCTTTATCAAGGTCTTACGTGAGACTATCAATGAATAATGATAACCCAAACTCATAAAAAAATCCAGACAATGGATGGGACTGTATGTTAGCCAGAATTAAGTTCTCCAAAATATATAACTAATTTTAAAATGTTTTGAGAATAAATAATTTACAAATACATCTCAATGTATAAATTTATCAATAGCAAATAATTTGGTAGAATGTTTTTTATAAAAGGTCTAAAAAATTAAACAGCAAGTTAGTTACTAATGGCATAGAAGACACTCTTTAAAAAAAACTTTAGTTAAGTACACATTATTCATATTTACAGAGTGTGCTTTCCTGCTTCCCTTAACTTTATTTCATGGTATTTCTTACTAATGAACATTTTGGGTACTTTTCTTTCAAATACACTGAACATAAGCTTTTTGCTTATAAAAACCAGTAAAGCGTCTGGTGTTGAAACAGATGAGTAATTAACCAGAGTGACCATACCTTGAAAGGGAAAAATTAGTTAGAAAGACCCAAAACACATTATCAACTTGTAACATAACTGAAGAAGGTCATTGAATTTCTTAAATTTTCAAAACATGTTTACTAAATAAGAAACCATATTTATATAAGAAACAATTTCTAAAAAACAAAACCTCAAAAACAAGTGAACTTGAATTCCTCTAATTTTCATGGAAAATTCTGTATAGGTTTTGAATTAATTTTTATTTTGTCTCATTTAATTTGGACAGATAATCTTGGAAAGGTAAAAATCAACAATTTATACACTTTACACCAGTGTAAAAAAGGGAAACTACCTAGCTTGGGACAAAGTTTGTTGAGCTAGTATCCAATCATAAACTATGTAAATTCAACCTTCTTGGTTAATGCTACAGAAACCAGATCTGACTGCAAACCCTGTGAATTTTTGTATTTGAAAGTGAAGTTAACTTTAATATGAATACCAGTAAAGCTAATATCAAGTCAATCAACAAACTAGTGTCCTTTCATAAGGGTGGCATATTCCATTTGCTTGCTTGAGGCTAAACCAAATTTAAACAACAGTCTTAAAAGAGGATTTTTATTATAAATACTATTAATTAACTAAAAAAAATATTTAAATAGATAACTTACATTTATTGAACGATTCAGCAATACTTTTGTGACCAGCAATGGACACCATCATTTTAGAATGGACATTGTGAAGAGACTCAACACACTATTTTTAAAAGAATTGAAAATAAAATGTTATTTCTTAAAAGAGAAAATGAAAGAGAAAAAAATAAAGAAAAATATAGTGTTACCTTGGCTTATAGAAGTTTACAGATTTTGGGTGATTATTTTGCTTTTAGTTTGAGTTAGGAGGTCAAATTTAGTTAGGAGACAGCTTTCATGGTTTTCTTTTTAAAAGATATAAAAGAAAATGTGAATATTTATTTGACTGAAAAGTTGGAGCACTTAAGATCTCATTAGGATATTTAGAAAATCATCAAAAAAAAAAATTGTGATGCTTTTTCAGGGTCTGGAAAGAATAAATGCCATTTCACTTGGGAATGTTTTAACAGGCATTTAAGTAGTTTGAATGAGCTCCGTCATGAAAGAAATCATAGTCCTAAGCCAAGGCAACACAGAATTAGATAAAAATGAATTAAAGATTCTAATCAGAGCTGAAAAGTTCACAGTAGAATATTTATACATGACACATTCACTTTTTCTTGATTGAACCTGTAAAAGAAAAAGTCTTGTTTTAATTTGATCTTTAGTTATTTTTAGTGTTATTTATTATAACTATGGGTCACAAACCCTAAATGGACTCATAGAGTGAAATACTGGGATAACAAAAATTAAATTTAAACATTTGGACTTCAGTTTAGATGTTATTTCCCAACTACATAAATTCAACGTGATTTGCGACATTGATTTTAACTTTGTTTTATTAATTCTTACATTGGTTAATTTTGGTACCGGAAATATACTAAAACTACTTTTATTTTGACAAGAGATGAAGTAAATTTTTGTATGTATAGCAATCTATAATAAATATATATTTTCCTGAAATACAAACAAATGATTTTAGCATTCATTTATACATTTTATTTCATATTTAACATTTAGGGTTGCCAAAAAATATCATGATAAAAAATGGAGACTTGAACAAAAAGGAATTTATGCATTTGTTTAATTAATGATAGAATATATCAATATGAAAATGTTAAGATATTTTCTTCTTTTGAAGAGGAGAGCTCTATTTTTTTAATCAATAATCTGGAAAGTATAGTTCATCACCATAATAGCAAGAAAAAATGCTGTGCAAATTCAATGCTTGCCAAATATTAATGCTTTAGAAAGATTGGAAATCATTGTCGACTTAACTAATCTATTTATTGATATGGTTAGTTGCCACAGCCATTGTCAACTTTTGACCCCTCTGAATGAAAATCGAATACTCCAATTGCTGAAGAAAACTGTTCAAAGACCATCCTGTATTTAGATTCACTTTTAATGAAATAAAACAGGGGAACTGATAGCGACATTATCCTTAGATAACTAATTGTTACCATTAGCATTCACAAAGTTAAATAAAATATGGCAAGTTATTTTCTCTATTCAAATTTGTTTTCCATGAGAGCTGCAGTGAACCCCCCCGAGCTTACAGATGAAAAGAAACAAAGTGAATATTATTGTAGATAAAGGTTATATATTGGTTGAGCACAAACCAAAATTGCTTGGACTTTTGTGCTAAACCTCGTTTAAAAGATGCACCATTTCAGTCTTCTTAAGTATCATTTATTGATCACAAGAACCTTCATACTGATCTTAAGAGTGTTCAGACAATTGTAAACTAAATATTTTATTATTTTCTACAGGAGTAGATGGTTCCTAATTTGGAAGTGGCAATTAGTTATGAATTTAATTATTTTTAGTTGCTTCCACCTGCAGTCATAATTAAACCTATAATCTACAGATTATCTACACTTAGAATTTATATGAACTTTACTGACTGAACCATATGTTTTAGCTTAAAAAAAAAAGGTTAAAAGGCACATTAACTGAAACAGTGAATATATAACAAAGATCATAAATAACAGTGCAAATAAACCAAATAATACTAAATATGAAGCCTTGTTGCAGAAATTCATACAAATACAGAAATGATATACATAAGATTATGAAGATGAGAATAAAAGTCTGAATAATGCAAATATTATCAAGTTTCATAACAGAAATTTAAAAATTTTTTTTTTTTTTTTACCTGGAAGAAAAAAAAAATTTAAAAGGCATAAGCATACAGATACATCATAAAATTAAATTATTTTTCTGGCATTTATTTCAAATATATAAAACCATGATAGTGCTATATAGAATCTGAATTTTATTTGCATCACAAAGTTATATTTGAAAACCAAACCCTGGTTGTTTCTTCAATTTTTTCTTTTTTTAAATCTAAAACCAGTTTCTTACTCTCATTGTTGAAATCCTAAATAAACTAAAATTTTGTTTTCATGATTAAAAACTTTCCATTTTCAAAACAACATTTTTAAACAAAAATCCTCCAATTTAACAGCTTTATACATTTTAATTGCCCAATGAAATTTATTTATTTGTTCTATGTTGAATTGAATGTTAGTCAAAAGTTGCCAGTATATTAATAAATTGATATATTTATCGCAGTTTCTGTGATAGATACTAAAAATTGTTTTCTTTTATCAACACTTATTCTTTATATATATATATTCAGGCAGGTCTCATAGAAGAGTACCTTGATTCTCCTTTTCAGGATTTTCCTTTCTGTTTTCTATTGTTTTCTAACAAGATTTTTTGTTGAGAGGTCCAGAGTTCTTATATACTCCCCTAACTATCTTTCGGTATACCTAGACCATCTTCAGGGTACTGGTGTTGCATTTTTGTTCTACTGTCGAATGCCGGACAGTTAGGGCAGTATATAAGATGTAATATGCTTCATAAATATAAATTTAATTTTATGATGTATATGTATATTATTAGCCTTCAATAAAAATCAAACATTTATTTTGCAAAAATTTTTTTCATAAAGCATCAATTTATAATGGTGTAAATATTTTTCCATCAAGAGATTATTTTGAGAATTCAAATAAAGATTTATAGATTATCAGCATCCAATTCTTTACAGTACAGTTAAATAGAAAAACAAAAATGTGCAGATATTGAACCTTTTATCTGGAAAATCTGATTATTTGTGAAAGTGAATATTTTTGAAATTTGGGACTCAAGTAATTCAATACATGAATATACTTTGTTTGGATTTCGGTTTTGTGGCATAGGTGTCACATGGCACTAGTTCATGTCTAACTGCTGCCACATGGATATATTTCTCTCATAATTATGCAGTTATTTATCTTCATTTGTCATGATTCTTTATCAAATAATTTAAAAGGCCAATAAAAGTGCAACTTGCGCATAACTCATTTTTAACCCTCAGAAAAGCAAAGATAAAGTACGAGATTCAATATAGGTTTGCACAAGTATTTTTCGGACTGCTGTCCTCATCCATGTTATTGCGGTCTTCATAACGTTTCAGCCGATTAGCCCTCTGGCCGTCTTCAGGTGATGAGGACAGCAGTTCGAAAAATAATTGTAAAAATTATCAAGCTTCATCCCAAGGATTCCGAAAAATCAATATAGATTCTTCAGCATAAATTTACTTTGGGCTTATATACTATACAATATGGGGAGAAAATAAGGTGTAAGGACTGCCTTAAGGTTTCTCTGAATTGTGCTTATTTCCTTTCAAGGAAATGGAAGAGTGTGGTATTTGGTTGGAGAGCATTGATTTGCTGATCAGTGACAGGCTTGAAGTCTACCTGGATTCTGCACGGTAGGATTAGGCAGGCTCTAAGAAAGGTGGACCCAGTGTTGGTGATGGACCTGGGGATAGTTTCATTTGTCAGTTATGTGGGAAAATTTCTCTTCAAGTCACCAACAGACTTACAAAAAGCCTCTGGTAGACAAATGCTATGCATGTAAATGTTGCAGAGCCTTTAAGTCCCTCACTCAGTGGACCTAAAAGTCATCTGAGTTATCCCACTTTGAGTGTAAGCAAATAGCATGCATAAATATGATAGAAAAGTTTGAAAGTGGAAACTGCAGATAGTATGAGAAAAGACAATTTTTTCTTTCCCAGAAGTGTTCTTTCTAATTGACAAGTTAATGGCCATGATGTGACATGATATTTTTCTATATTAAAAAAGTTTTAAGAATTTGACTTAAGATTAAACAGATCGTACTTTAGAAATGTATTAGAATATGTTACAGTATTTTGTTCTTTAATTGATTGTTTAAAAATATTTTTGGTAAATATCTATATAAATCTGGATCAACTCCAGTACTTGAGTTGCCAGATAAGGGGTTCAATACCATTACAAACCTTACAAAATCAAATGTCCCACAGGTTAAAAAGAAAAATTATTCAAACCACTTCTATGCTTTGGACACCAGGGCATATTTCAAAGTATATTAGCATGAATGATTAGAAATTAAAAGCTAATTTCTAAGCTATTCCATTTATACTAAGTAAGTTGTATGTGAAGGGTTCATTTGATTTCCAATCTGTTCATAAAGATATTGATAAAGACTATAATATATAGGATTATAAAATCACAGATGATTAATTCTAAGAGAAGTTTTTGAAAAAAAAATGAATAAGGAAAAAATAAAACAAAGACTTATAGATTTTTGTGGACTCTCTAGCATCAAAAAAAAGTTTAACTTCTAAAGAGAAATATGTAACCTTATATTTCAATAGCTTTATAAAGAAAGTTTTGATTTGGGTATGTTTGGGTTTAGGAGAAGTGTTTGCATGGCTTAAAGTATATCACACAACAAAGGAGAAACTAGAAAGCATCAAAATTATAGCAGGAAAAGTCTGAATATAGAAAGGTGAATGATTAACAATATATCTATTAAAAATAAAAGTAGACTTCATTTATTATCTAAAGATGAAAGTAATTAGTGAGTCAACTGTTTTTGGTGACTTCCAGTTTTTTTTTGCCTAGGCATTCATGAAATCAAAAGATTTAGAGGAATGATGTTTAGCTTAATCAACTTTTGAGAAAAAAAAAGACTGATTTCTACAATCATAGCTATAATGATAATGAATTTTATTTAGAAAGCCTGTTTAAATGAATAAACTTGAAAATATTCTTATTTCAATTTTAATAATATATATAGTAAAAATTTGATCGACATACAGGTTGGAAATGTGAGCTTATATTACCTATGGTTTTTGGCAAAGTTTAATATGGATTTGCAAATAAAAATCAATCACAAAAAAAAAACAATTATCAATTATTCTGGGGCTCAACTATTCAATAAATCCATTTTATTGCAATATCATAACTTCTAATTAGTCTAAACTGAAAAATTAACAAATATTAAAACTGGTGTATAAAATCATATAGCCATAAGCCAGGACAAAGCATTACATTTAATTATCAGAGTACTACAAAAATGTCCTTCTCTCCACAAAGACCAGTTTTTGTATCATTAAGTAAAATCAATGTAGTATCAAATATAATCAAAGACAAAGAAAGTTTTTGTTTGAATAAAGTTTCTTTAAATCAAATTTCAAGATGAAAAAAAAGGTTTTCTCATTGATATCAAGGAAACTGATTTGTGTGCAATATCATTTAGATTTAATTTATCTTTTATTCTATCTTTACATAATACAAATAATTTAGGCCTTTGACCTTCTTTAAGTCTTACCTGTTAATCATAGAAACCATAATGTTAAACTCAGGAGCTTTAAAAATCTGTGAACTTTTATTCAATCCACAGGGATAACTTGTTCTAATTCTGTATGTTACAATAAGATACTAATGTTAAAAAATATTGAGTATTCTTACACCTTCAGACAATTGTCACTTAAAATGTATATAAGCTTGTTTATGAAAGCTGCTGAGTTAACCATAGATTCCCGAGACTGACAAATTGCATCTGAAGTAAGCTGAAAGGTAAAAACTTTGAAGCAGATTGTTTTCAAGAAAATAAAATCAAGAGCTAAATATAAAATCAGTTAGTTTAAATCAATTTCAAATTTTAATTAATTTCTTTGAAAGTGTGTTTAATTTGAAATAAGTTATTTTAAGCAAATATCATAACCAAATTTTATTATAGGCATTCATATGATAATGAGGGAATCAACTTTATCAATAACTATTGAAACCAACTGATTAACCAATTTATTCAATACATTTAGGTAACTAAATTCATACTTTGTTTATAAATACAACAGACTTAATAAAAATCACAGATACTACAACCACCACCACCACTACTACTACTAATATCAAGAGTAATGAAATAAAGTAAATAATGCCTAAACAGAAATTAAGCTGAAGACTTACCATAAAAATTATATAACATAAACAGTATTCCAACATTTCACAGCCATAATTTTGTACATCGGAAAACTGCCGGCAGATGATCACCCAGCCAACTATTTCCATTAAAAGCATAAAAAAGACAGACTCATATCATCTTGCCACACCTGTAGCAAATCCTACCTCACATTAGAGTAAAGGTTCATTCATTTGCTTCATCTGATATGCTGTTATATGGTCAAGTTAGAACTACAAACTTCAAAAGTTCAGATGAAGAAAAACAAAACAACAATATTAGTCGGGAAATTTGGCATGGGTATCATTTACCACTATGGCTATGAAATTGCTGCAGTAAAATATGAAATTGACAGAAATAAAATGTGGAATTTTAAATGATAAATAAAAGTTTAGTGAATTTAATATGTAGATTAATTAACTAAGTGAATGTTTACCAACATTTATCATGCTTCATTTTTACAACCTATAAACTTATACTGAACAAATTTTAAGTGCAATCGAAACCCTATAAGCCTTTATTTGAAAAAAAAAAGACTTTTGTAGTTACAGAAAACTATAATAACCAATGGTATTGTATGTGTACCATATTTCCTTCACATTAAGTCTATTAATAGCAGATCAACTGTAATAAATTTCTCTAACATTTTAAAAGAAGATTTGGTTTTAGTAGCTTAAGAGTATATGAAATTTGAAAAGAATATTAAATGCTGAGGAGAAATATTTTTATGATTATAACAAAATATAAAAAAATCAATTGTGACTGCTGGTTCAGTATTACCAAATTTTGTTAGGGTTAAGGCATGGAAGAAAAAACAATACGTTATTAAGGGTTTTCTGTAGCTATGAAAGTTTGATTTATATAAATAAATTAGCAGGATATTAATTTACAAACAAGCATACATATTAAAACATTCCAATATAAAATGTTCACAATAATATCAAACAATGCAAAAAATGAATTATAAATCATTTTACAGTAATAATTGGACTATTGCTTACATTATTATTGTTTTATACACAATGTTTTAGTCAAAGATATTTTTAGATACTGTTAAAATTTTAGAATCCTTTTGTCAAACTTGAGAGCTTTCATGTTAAACTTTGTAATATTCATTTAATTTAATCCACAGGGTAACTTGTTCCTAATAAGGGGGTCGAAGAATTAGTTATTTCACCTGTGTAAGGATTGAGCCTAGAATTATTAATGAGTCCGGTATCCACTTGTACAATGTTTATTTAACAATAATGATGAGAACAATAGTCTGAATAGTTTAATACAAATTAATAAGCCTCATCTAAAAACAAAAATTAGAGAAATTAAAAGGAAATGACCCTATATTATTAAACAAACATTTTTAAATATGAAAACTTTTTGAATATCAACATTGTTAAATAATTGTTAATAAAATTAAAAGATCATAAACAATAATTATAAGATGAATCTAAAAAATAGCTGAGAGTAAAAGTGGGTTTTAAATTTATTTAACAATTCTAAATCAAATGACCCACTTGCACTATGGACCATGCAAATTGAATTAAATAATTCAAATAATTATGAAATGGCAGGGCATTAAAATTAAGAGTTAAAAGGAATTATGGTTTAGAGATGATTAAGAGTTTAAGACGAAAATTAAATTTAGCAATTCCTTAAAAGCACTAATATCTAAAGAAAAATCATAACTTTGTAGTTGCAAAACGTAAAATCAGTAAATTATCTAAATTCATTGAAATTTTCAGTACTTGATATAGTATAGAATTAATTTTTACATTAATATTTTCTAATCAATGAAAGTAATTATGGTTTTGTTTCTTTAATAATATACGAAAATCCCTTGGAGAATATCTAATGAAATCTCTTGTTTTGTAACATTATACATAAACAAATTGTTTATAAACAACTAGCAATATTACTTGGCCTTGCTTAAGAATTGCATTTGACCCCTTGGAAACTATTTTTCCGACTAAAAACCAAATCGAATTTGTTCCACAGGTCTGAATACCCCATATATCAAATTTCAAGTCACTAGGCCAAAAATTGGCAATTGGTGCCTGTAGTCATGAAACATTTGAACAATTCCTTCAAAGAGTGTGTAAAATTATTTTTAAATCGGGTCATTCCTTCTAGATGCCTACTTTTTGGATTATCGATTTACCATACTTATCAAAGGTATTCTGAAACACCTAACTAATACTCCCAGACACAAGGTACAACTGTGTGAATTTCCAAGAAAATCAGCCCATCTGCTTCAGAGTCCATACAGAACAAACTTGGAGACAGACAGACAAAGTCCCATTTATATATAAGTTTAGATTTGATTTAGAGATATGAAAATGCAAAATAATAAGCTAAATAAATCAAACCCTAAAACTACTATTGGTTTAGTTTTATTAGACCATGTTAGTTCTAATATAAATGTAAATAGAGATTATTAGAGTTTTCTAAAGTTACAAATATTTGATTATCATAAACTAATGCTAGTTTGGTCAATAAGAATAACTGAATATTTATTCAGTAATTCTTAGTAATGTTTTTGTAGATAAGATATAAATTTTAAAAATCACAAGTAGAAATATCAAGTTATTTTGCATTAGTTTGGGTTGAAAAATTATAAATTTACTATAATTATAAAAACCTTTTAGTATCTATGAGGCTGAGTAATCTGATCCATATTTCTAATAGTATAATTCATATATTTCACAGCTAGAAAGGATTAGTGTGTTCTTGTTAAGAGGCAAAAGCAGCTTCTATGTGCACAAAATTATTACCTTGATATTGGCAGGTTTACCCTGGAAAGGAAGCAGGAAAAACATGGGTTATTTTACATCAACATGCCATGAAGGGCCAAATCATAGGACTACAAAAACTAAAAGCAACATTGTTAGCTGAGCAATCAATATATCAACAAATACAGTGTCCATAAAGTCTTTTTACAATTTAAAAAATCTATTGTAAAAACAAACAAATAAGTAAAAATTATTATCAGATTAGTATAATTTAGATCTTTGGATTATTTTTCTCATCTTTATATAATTCAAACATAAATTTTATTTTCCAAATAATCTAAATGCAATTTCCCAAGAATCCTCTAGAAAATATTATTTGCCTGATTGAATATGGTATTACATGGTCAACAATTGTTAGATCTATGTATGTACTTGATTGTTTTCTGTTTCCATAGTCTCCTAAATTAATAAAATATTACATTTCATTGGAAGCATACAAATTCAATGTGCTTAAAAACTGAGATGATCACCGAGTACATAGAATAAATCTGATTAAGATATTTTATCATTTACTTCTGTAATGGGTTCGATTAAACTGTAAAATAAACTTTAAGGGCAGTGTATATTTGACATGCAATCAACTTCTCTTGTATAAAAAAACAACAAAAACTATAATTCAAGGATAAATTCAAACATTGTTATTTATTATTAAACAGTTCATGTTATGGAATAAAAAAAATAATTATAAGTATCAATGCATAGTTGTGATAATTCTGGAAAAGATGATGAAATATACAGACATATAATGAAAGATCTATAGGCTAACATCAAAAGGGATTTTTCAGATCACAAAATGTATTTAAAATTTTATTTCAGTTCCCTTCAGATAAGTCTTAGTAGAATAGTATATTTGTATGTGAAAGAGGGAGATTTATCATTGAAACTTCATAATATTACCATTCTAACTAATATTAACATACTAACATACTTACTAATTTTGTTTGAAAACTATTAGTTTTCACATATCAAAATATAGAGATGAAAAACACAAATCTTATCCCATATTCGTTATGTATATTTGGTTAAATCCATGGCATATATTTAATCCAGTCTGCTTGGATGAAGAATGCTGTTAATTACATATATGTGTGCACAGACTCATATAAATGTATACATATTTTCAATGGCATAAGCTCATAGTCTTATATATGTCATATATATAAGACTATGAGCTTATGCCATTGAAAATATTTTTTTAAAAATCCTTTTTTAAAAGCCAAAATAAAAATTTGCAACTATAAATGTGGATATTAAAACAAACTCTTTCAATAAATATTTCAGCTATCAATTCAAATACTGCTAGTTGTTTTAAAATTGTTTAATAGTAAATTGTAACCAAATTATCATTATCATCAGTATTACTATGGAAATATTAAGATTAAGTGATATAAGCTCAAAAACACTAAACTTTGGAAGCTGATAAAGTAATATCTTATTGGAATATTTGTTTTTTTATTTGAATAATTTCATAGTGTCTAATACATCATGTATATCTTTTACAAATATTTAGCAATGAATAAATTAATGCAATGAAAAAATATTCTTAAGCTGTTCAGGCACATCAAAAATTGTAAAAGGGCACTATGCAAAATTATAATAACTGGAATTTTATGCATAATCATAAAAATGAAGAGAAATCCTTAGTATTCACATATGTCATGGAAAGATATGAATGATTTTATACGAACAGAAAATAAAACATGAGATTTTAGTCCGGTTCGTTATGTCACATTTTTCACGTTTGTGGGAACTTTTTGAAGATTTGTAAAACTATACATTTTTGGAA
>JAYKTE010100586.1:0-13811 GCA_036873565.1 Xipholeptos notoides
AGATAATATATATATATGTGTGTCTGTATGGATGTTTGTATGTATATATGTGTGTGCATGTCTGTCTAATATATATATAGATGCATGTGCTTCTGTCAGTCTGTGTGTGTGTGTGTGTGTGTGTGTGTGTGTGTGTATATATATATATACACACATACTCTGTATGTATGTGTATAAGTCTACAAGTGTGTGTGTGCGCTAAAATGCCAGGTATCTTTTTTTTTTCTTCCTTCCAGATATAAAGTATATTTTTTCTTAAAGATTTAAAGTATATTTTAAATTACTGAACATGTTAGGCATACAGCTACCCTAAGAAAATTTTTTTTTCTTTTTATAAAAAAGTAACTTTTGATTTCTGCCAACTAAGAGTAAATATGTAAAAGCACTTCTTTTTAGAATTTCATTTTGTAAATGTAAAGTTCAATTTTTCCTCATTAGACTTCTAAATTGCAGAATTGGAAACTTGCTAATTTTTCAAGCAAAGCAAGATATTTTAAATGAGCAGTGCAGTTCACTATCTTAAATTTGTTCGTGCAGTTGGATCTATGTTATATGCACTTAATATTTGTCTAAAAGGTTAATTACTAAACTATCTAGCAACCATTATTCATCAAAAATGTAAAATAATTATAGCAATTGTTATTTCTAAATTTTGGCATAATTTTATTGATTATGCACTGTTTTGAATGACAAATGTGTTCAAGAAATAAATCACAAAGACTTGGAGAATTCATTTATTATAAATTTGTTTTTTTGCAACTTGAGTTTAATACTTATCTAAAGATTTTTTTAGGCAAACAAATAGTACAAATATAAAGACAAAATGGGAAAAAATGTATTTTTGGCAATAATTGCAATTGACCACTTGACACCTTTATACTTTAGCTCTGGCTGAGTGAATTGAGTAGGATTTGAATTTTGTCTGTGTTTGCACAGAATTACACAAACCCCTAAGAATTGATTGCTAGTGATATATCACTCTATAATCGGTGGAAGGTAGGGTTTATTGATCTTAATCCTATGAGGTCTGTGCTCGACAAACTTCACAGGTGAGTTGAATGATTACCTGTAACATGCACTACACTCTAGTCTAACCATACTTTAATTAAAGTAGATTCCCATTATATACACACACTTTCGTTTTTAAAACATTTGTTAGAGATTAGCTCATTTCGGATTAAGCGAATAGGTAAAAATGTTTGAAAATTGTTTCCACTGAACGACTCTTTCTTTTTGTATTATTACAAAACTTTTGCAAAGAAAATTTGTCTAAAAGTTCTATGTTGATCAAAAGAAAAAGCTACTTAAGTCAATAAAATCCTTTAATATTTAGTGTTTGCATTTTTTATAATTTTATTCATTAGAGCTCTAAACATTTGAGTCCTTCATCAACAATTAATTATGTTATTTAAAAAAAAAAAAAAATTCACTCTTTATCTTGGTAGAACATATTAAGAAAGACTTAGTATTAAAGTTAGAAATATTTTGTATAAGTCTACTAAAAAGAAAGGAAAAATATTTCATTGCTACATTAAGTTAAGCCTTAGTTGCTTTTACAGTGTAAAGTAATGAACATTAACTTCAAGATATTAATGTTTGCAATGATCAACTGCTTAAGCAATCTTGGCAAAAAATCCAGTGAAGTTACTTCAAATGTATTTCAAGTTAATGTAATTTTTGAATTTCAACATTCTGAAATATGATTTTAGAAAAAGTGTATATTCCTAAAATGAAATTACATGCACTCACACAGGTCAGTTGAATCCAATATTTAAATATATCATAAAAAACATTACTATAGAAAAAGAATCTTGCAGTTTAATAGAATCTAGAAGAGACATTTTATAGAGGTACTTTAGCAAATTGATGTTATACATATCTATCTTTTCTGTGTGTATATGTATATCTATATATCCATATGTGAACATATCTTTGTATGTGTATGATTGCTTCATTCCACGGATGTTAACTAGTTGTCTCAAAGCTCAGAATTAAAAAAATAAATAAAAATTTTCTCTCCCTTTCTTTCCTACACTTTTGAAATCACTTGCTGGTTTGTATGTTTGAAGGTATGGAAGTGGGATATCTTAAACTATCTACAGAAGCCATTAAAATTACCTTGCACTTGTGTTGATGTTATGGTTTCTTGCTTTTACAATCTAAAAATGCTAATTTGTCAGATCCATCTACAACTGATTGTGCATAAGAAATTCCTCATCCAAATAACCCTTCTCTTCATCCCATATTGATTACTTCAAGCTTTTCATATTGTTTGCCAGACTTTAGGAATCTTCCCTATTCACCCCTCCTATGGAATACAAAGGATAGACTTGCAAATTAAACGAAATCGAAGATAACTGGTAATAGAAAATTAAAGAAAAACTACTTGGATTGATGAAAAAGTTTCTTTTACAGGAGTTTGTGCATGTTTAGATTATGTGAATGTTTTTCATTAAGAAATAAATTTTGATCAGTAAATCTCTAAAGTATTTTGAGACTTGGCATTGTCTCTAATTCTGAGGACTATTGTGATCCATTTTTTTTGAAATAATAGTATACTTGTTGATTCTCATAAATGATATGAAAAAATAAATTTGCTCAGCCTTTTCAAGCTGTTATAAAAGATCCCCTCCAGTAAATACTCATGAATTAATAAAACAATTCTATTCCAATTTTTGTTGTCTTTCTTTTCCTCTTGTTAAACAAAATTGTGTATGGTTTATGCAGTCACATTTTTTTCATTTGAATCCTTCCTTCATGTAAATCATTATAGGTCTACTTTTTAAAATTTCTTATCAAAATAGACACCAGTAAGAAAGAGAGTCACTCACTCATCTATTTTTGTTTGTTGATAACTTTAAATTTACCAATTGATTTATCTAAATTTATATATCAGTGGAACTTTGTGTGTCTGTCTATGTGTGTGAGTTCGTTCTCTATGGACTCCAAAATGATTGCGCCAATTTTCTTAAATTCACAGTTGTACTTTGTATCTGGGAGTGTTCTTAAATAGAAGTTGTTACAGAATACTCCAGATAAGTATCAAAAAGGTCAAATTCAAGATTAAGAGTAAAACCATGAAAATTGTCATTATGAATGTATAACTGTGTCATGAGCCAGTCGTTACAGCATTTGATTCACACAATATAGTCTTGGGGCTTGGTAACCCGTCACTGAGATCCAATAAGATTGAAACATCTGTCCGGCACTGTTATAAGTAATGTAAGACTTTGCATTTAATCATAGCATAATTTGATTTAAATGTTTTTGGATATACCTAAAATTTTCTGAGTTGCCCAGGCAATGCTGATAAAGCAAATGATTAATCATTAATTTAATAATGCAGTCTTCAATGTTTTTGTGTCTGCCAGTTTATGGTCTGTTTTATTTATTTTTTTAACTGATCATCAACTTTAACTCATTTAATGTTGAAAACAATTTTTTTTTTTTTGAATGTCTGTGTTTTGTTAATATGTTAGTGAAGTTACACTATTCAATCCATAACTGGGAGAATTTTAGGGATTCATACTTTTCCTAAGACAGACTGGGAATTAAACCCACATTTTATCATTCCAGAAACAATTGCATTGTTACCAACAGTCTATTCTATGACCTTAGTTTTTCCATATCATGCCATAACTTCTCAACTTTTATGTGAGCTTTTGGACACATTATACACAAAAAGGTCCAAAACAATCTGGACCTTTCAAAATGCCTACAAAAATACAATTTCTTGACTTTGTGTTTTTGCTGTTTTAATATTTTCAGTGGCTTACAGTAAGCTGGAGTTTTTCTAAAATTAAAAAAACTAATATTAAAAACTTGTGAAAGACTTCAGTCAAGAACAAAGGGACTTCTAGATATGTCCCAAAAGGTTGCATGGATATTTGCGAGCATTTAACTTCATTATTCATATCACTTTTTTTTTCCCCAAAAAAAAAAATTTCAAAGATTTCTAATTCCTTGAAAAATCTTGCCAAAGGTCATACCAACCAATTTTGTTGAAAATTAAAAGACAAACAGATAAAACAGAAAAATCAATAAATGTGTATCATTGATGAAAGAATGAATGGAATGGTAAGAAAAATCCAAAATTGAAAAAATAACCAATTGATTTGTTAAAAAATAACCAATTGATTTGTTAACAGATAATAAATTTTGTTCTGAAGAAAATTGATGGATCTGTACAACTGGCACCCTCATATTATTGTTTCATTTTTTACTGGATTATTATTAATTAGACACTAAACTTTTAGATTATCAAAAAAATTGTAAAAAATTTTATAGTTGAAGATTTTTAACTGGTGCTCCATTTCTAAAACGTTTGTAAATTGAACCCCCATATTAGAGCCACTCGATGAGAAGGCAAAAAAAAAGAATTATTGTATGTAGGTTTGGGTTGGTATGTAAAAAAAAAAAAAAAAATACTCGCACAGTGAATAAAGAACTAGCTCTACAAGTCAAAATGCTAATCAACCACTCTGAGGATGGTTCACAAGGGCAAAACGTTTGGAAGACTAGGGGACGACAGAAAAACACTGGGCCCAAAAATAAAGGCACTTGTTTGAAAATGAGAAAGTGGGAAGAAAAATGTAAAAGAGGATGAAAGTTTTCTGACAAAACGTATAATTAAAGTTCAATTTATAGATTAGATTATTAGTGATTGATGTTGAAGGTAAAATTAGTGAAATTCCTACTTGCATTCTTTTAATAGTTTAGTTGATAATTTTTCATTTCTTTTTAATAATCACTAGTGAATGTAGAACATTAACTAAGCCTATAGACATAAAGAAGTTTTATTGAAAAATTTCATTCATACCTATCAACAGAGTAATATTTGTTTTTTTTGTGTTGATATGTCGCAAATGTTTCTTTTTGTCTATTTACTGTGTTTTGAAAATCGACCTCAACTTATTTGGCAGGATTTTCTGATAAATCTGAATTTTCTTTTTGTAGTTATATGAAAGTTTCTTTTTACATGCATTGACAGAATTTTGGATACTAACAAAATGGTGTGGCTACTGTTTTTGCCAATTTTACAGATTACTGCACTCCCCACCCCAAATGTGTATATTATATGGCATATTTAAGAGAAAAAAAATGGACTTAAATTAATTGAATCATTATTAGGTTCATTTTTTGAATGATAAATTGGTGAAAATTTGAAAACATTTTGTTTCATGTCTGAGGTTGGAGTTACTTTTACTTAATTTTGGTGTTCCCAAATTTATTTTAATTTTGTTATGTCGAATTATCAAGAGCAAGTAAAGATAACAGTTCTATGACAGCTGAATTCATTGATTTGCATTAGTTAGACAGACAGAAAACATCTGCAACAAGTTTCATTTTATTTCTCTTTCTGCAACAGATCAAACAGACTACCACTTCTTTCACCAACCTTAGATATGATAGAATTTGACAAGTGTTGTATGAATTCCAAAATCTTTTGTCTTAGGCCAATACAACGCTTTAAGTGGAATAACTGCTATTGGGATTATTTTGTTGGGATTCAATAATTTTAGATTAAGATAAAAATTTGCTGGTATAAACATTCCACTACATCTTTCACTTATTTCAAATTATTAAAACTTTTCAAATTTTTTTCCTTTTAAATCAATATTGTTTTATATTTAAACCCATGTGTAGTTCCTTTTAATAACCTTATATTGTTTTCTTCTCTAGCTTAGTGTGTGTGTATGTTCGTGTGTAAACATGCACCAGAGAGCAGAGTGGGGTTAGTTTCAATATTTGTTTCTTTCAATATTTGACTAGTCAGTCATAGATTAGCTGTAGAATCTTTATTTCATTTGCAAGAATTGTCGATTTGTTTGGAATCATTTAATAGGAAACTTTCCACAACCGTTAATTCCTCTTCTAGCAAATTCAAAACTCCCACCGCAATCTCGTTTTTTCACTTCAAATGATTCTTCATTTGTGTTCTCATCATCTTTGTTTTCTCTCATATTGTTGTTGGCCTGACTCAATTCTCCAATTCTCTGTGACAAAAGAAGAAGAGATATTAGGAACCTTTTCATGTTAGTTGCCTTTTCTCAAAAACAGAATTCTAAGCTTACAGATTTCTAAAAACTTGCCAAATATATATATAATTATTTTATAAAGACAAAAAACACATTATTATTTTATAAAATAAAATAAAAAATAAATTTATTATTTCATAACATAAAATAGTAATGTGTTTGTTATCTTTATAATATAATAATACATATCGCTCCTAATATAATTTTAATTGAGCACTCCATCTACTTTGGATAAATACCATACGATACAATATCATATGGTATATATAATTAATAAAATGAATAATTAATCAATTGAGAAATTAATTCATTATTCTTTATTCTTTATTCTTTTTACATATTTTGTCTCACTTATTTCATTGTCTGGTTCATTAAAAAATAAATGCTGCAACATTCATTTCAAATGTACAAAGGTTGTTCCAAAATTAATGCCAACTATTTTTAAAGTTATTTTTTAAAAGTTGAGGTACGAAGACAAGAGTGGTACCATTAAAACAAGCAACCTTTTAGGCGCCAGAATTTATTTTTCTATATAGTCACCACCATTCTCAATGCACTTTTGCCAGCGATCAAGAATGTGGTCCATTTTTGTGTCCAGAGAGCTCTTTGTCACGGACATCTCAGTTGACACTCCGAAATCGATGAACCCATCTCCTAACTGTGCTGACATCAATTGTATTGGCTTTGTAAATGTTCAACAGGCACTGGTGAATATTGATTGGTTCAATTTTTTGGCATGGAGGGATTCCATGATAGATTGCTTTCTTAAAGTCTCACACTATCAATATCTACAACAGAGAGATATCCGCTCTGATTCATTTGGGCGAAATAAAAAAAATTGGAGGCATTATTTTTGGTTGATTGATTGATTGATTGAATATTTTATTTTACCAGCATATCAGCCCCTTTGGATTATTTATTACTTTTGGAATGACCTTCGTAAATTTTAACCATGAAATTTCTTTCATATAGAGAAAGTCACTAAGCTTCACAATAAAATGGTTATTCCCATCATTTTTTATTGAGTTTTCTAAAGTCAGATCTGTGAAATAAAAAATTACCGAAGAACACTTGATTAAAAAGTGATATTACTACATAAATTTGTTAAAATGCACTCTGATTCTAACGTTTTTCATTTTAATTTGATTCTGCTAAAAATGAGTTATAATCAAATTTTATGAACTTAGGTAACATTGAACAAATTTGATTTTCAAAATTATTGTTTAATTCCAATTTTCATTATTTTTTCATAAGATCAATCAACATTTTAAAATGTTATAATGTTATAACAGTTTCATCAAGTTGGTAGTAAAAGGTTTATAACATTTTAAAGAAAGAAAGATGTCAAATTCCATTAAAAAAAAGCCAAGAGTCAATTTTTAATACCACCAAGACTGAAAAATTGAATTAAAAAAATCACTAAAAATCATAACAGATTTTTTTTATTGGCCATATATTTTTACATAAAACTTTATTATACATCAACCATTAGAATTTTAACTTCTTTCATTTCAGATTCTTTCCTTTAATTTTTTTTCTTTCAGAAATTTCAGTTTTATGAAATGATATGCCAAAAAATTTGAAATATTATTAATCAACCAATTTTTAGAATAATTCTATCTAAATTTTCTTATTTCTTTCTAAAATATAGAATTCAAAAGTTAAATAGATTAAATAAATTCTTTACTCCATATTTCATTGCAAAATAAAAATAAAATGAAAAGAAGTTATCAAGTTTATTTACTGGCAAGGTTAAATTGAATAGAAAATTTTTCTGATACTTCATCTTTCACTCAAGATATACAATACATCTGACTTCTATTCTCACTTCCATTCTGACTCCCTGTTTTTGTAACTATTTGACCAATAAACTAAAATTTTATGTTGCTTAACATATATTTTTCAATTTGGTAAAATCTAATTTAAAATATTAGATAAGTATTTCCAAATGTTTAATTTAAATACAAATTTGAGTTATTAAAAATGATTTAATATTTGAACATTAGTTTTTTTTAGTTAGTTTAATGAGTTATATTTCAATTTAGTGAAAAACTAATAGCAATTCATCTTTGTCATCATCTTTCAATAATGTTTTTCTTTACTGTCAAATGCAAGAAGAAAATTGAAATATCTAAAATGTTTACATACTTTTTTAGGATGTTGTCTATCAGATTGTTCCAAAAGTAATGCCTCCAAGTTTTTTTTATTCTGCCTGAATTAATCAGAGAGGATTGCAAATTGTATTGTTATGATGACTGAACTTATCCATTCATGACCTGAAAGTTTCATTTCTCTGTTGCAGATATTGATGGGAGACTCTGAATGTGTTAGAAGAGATGCATTATTGAATTCCTCCATTCCTAAAAGATTTAACTGATCAATATTCACCAGCACCTGTTTAATGTTTACAAAGCCAATGCAGTTGATGCTAGCATAGTTAGGAGATAGGTTCATTGACTTCAGAGTGTCTAGAGAGATGTGACTGACAAAGTGCGCTCCAAACATGAAAATGGACCGCCTAGTTTATTGCTGGCAAAAGTATGTTGAGAATGGTGGTGACTACATAGAAAAATAAATTTTGGAACACAAAAAGTTGCTCGTTTTAATGGTACAACTCCCGTCTTCATAGCTTTAAAAAATAACATAGGTGGCATTACTTTTGGAACGACCATCATATATTTTAAAATTCTATATCTAAATGTTATCTATCTCTCTCTCTCCCTGTCTTCTTGTTTCACCTCACTCTTTTCCACCAAAACTCTCTTTTGTGGATCCATGCACACACACACACATGCAGACACTCTATTCTTCAACTCAACTCTTTCCCACCTAAATTCTTTATTACAAACCTTTTTCCTGATGTTAATCCTTTTGCTTTTTCTCAAATATTTCATTTTGGGTTTTTGTTTGAACCACAAATGGCGTCGGATGAAATTTTTCTCCTTTCCAGTAAAATTTGTTGCTGAAAGAAGCAGTTGTCTTGAAAGTTTTAGAAATATTAGAAAGTTTATAAAACTAACATGAAAGTTAAAATGTTATTAAAAACTAGGTTATTGGGATGTTATACATAACTCAAGTTACCTTAGCTGGATTAGCTCTCTAAAAACTAAAGATACATAAGAAACATTTCCACCCCAAATTCAATAGTAAAAAAAGAACGTTAGTCATGGCTGACTAACAGATAACAGATGTTGCACATTTGTGAGAATCTAATGACACAATATTTAATAAAACCATCATTGATCGCAGTGAACATTGTAGCCATAAATAAGAAGCTGGATGGTAATTGGTCAGATTTTTTGGATGAAGCTAGTCAAAATTTCAGCATCCAATTTGTGGATTAAGATTGAAATAATGAATTAATTAATGCAACCATGTTTTGCTTGAAGAAAGTTTTTCAAAAAAATTATGGCCACTGCTTTTACAGGCTATTAAAAGTTATTTTTTCTGGCGACAACACAGCCTATAAGCTGCATCTTTGCAACATTTTTACCTAAGACAAAATATTCATTGTCCAAATTCATTGTTTTAATTTTTCTTATCAATAAAGTGAACTTTTTAATTAAATGAAAAACTTGATTATTTGTTAAAAGATACTTCAAAAAAGGTTTTCTTTTTTAAAAGAGTATTTCTTACGTTGCTGTACGACGTTGCTGAGGACGGTGGTTGTTGGAGAGAGTATCAGAGGAGTACTCGAATCAGCAGTTACTTGTTTGGCTATTGAAATTAAGAAAAAAAGAATTAATAACAATTTTTCAACCTATTCATAAAAAATATGTCATCTATTGATCAATTCATAAAAAAAAGATGTCAAAGCTTGTCTGTGGTTGCTAGGCTGGTTGACTCAACAATAAACAACATTTAATTATAAAGATGGTTTATTAATCATATTTTATAATTTTTAAATGAGAAAATAAATACATTTTGAAATAAGAAAACTTAAAAACATAACCCACAGAATGCAGTAGAATATTTTTTAAGAAGAATAATGGCTTATAGTTTAAAATATTCTTTTAGCACTCTAGTTGAATAAATACTAAAATTGAAAAGTGATCATAATTAAGAGATAGACAACCATAGTGGTAAAGGTCTGAACGAGTAGTATTTATTTTGTAGGTCTTATAGACGTCTCGGTATAAACGTTCTTAATTCAATCATGAAGCAAATTCATTCTACACAGGAATCTTGAATTGGTTTATGATTGGTAAATATAGGTTTTCAAATTATAGATGCTTTTTCACAGAAGAAATTATTTTTCATGTTTGTTCACAGTCTGACTAATGAAATTTATCATGAAGGTTTAATTAGGAAATGATAAAAGACCACATAATACAACCTTGCTGATGGAAGTATTTTTGAGGACTAAAAGAATGGCAATCTAATTTTTTTTACATTGATCAATTTTATTTAAAATCAAATATTGATTATTGCTCTGTTAATCACATACAAACATCATTACATTGAAACAACTCTCAAAAGCCTGTTACATAAATCTAATGCCAGGGAAATCACCTCAGTGCCCTAAAAATTTATTTCAAAAATGCTTAAAAATGTAGATTGATGAAGCTTAATAAGCTTAAAAATGCGCAAATTCTACTGAATGCCAAGCATATTTAAATGTGGTGACTATGAAAAAAGTTGATGGGGATTAATCTGCAGGGCTCATAAAGTAAATGTTTACGTCCAAGTGTCATTAAAAGTTCCCAGATCACAGAGGCATCAGACACCACCAATATTTTAGGCAGGGTTTTGCCAGATGCTTTTATACCAAACTAGCCATTATATTTATGAAAAATAGCTATTTTTAACCACTTTAAAATATATATATATACATTTTTTGTTTATGATAAGTACACGGTAAAAGACATACATTTGAAATGTGTGAAAAATACTCAATCAACTTATACTGCAATGACATGCTACTAGAAATACAGTGAACTTAATGTCAAAGTTTTGGAGATTTTTTTATATTGAAATAATTGTACTAAAGAAGTCCTAGACTTCAGGGACCTCTAAATTATGTTTCTGGAATCTAAAAATACAACAGTGGCAGAACATGTTCTTAGCTTCATTATTTACAAATTAGCCATATTTGGCTAAAATTAGCCACATCTAGCAACCTTGATTTTGACTATTTTTTGTTGGTGTTTTTATTGATGAGCTGAAGACTGTTATTGTCTTGCAAAACTTTGAAAAGATATCACAAATAATCTAAAACACAGAAATTATTTTTTTTAATCTATAGAAAATTTGTTTCATGATGAAACAAAGAAATAGTCTTTTAGAGTTTTTTTTCATTCTGATTTTAGTATTTTTCTCATTTCAAATTATTTCTTTAAAAATAATTGATAATCTTATAGACTCAACAAAATATACCAAAATCACATTTTGATTGGATTTGTTGGTTGGTTGGAAGGTTTTTGATATGTCAATGGAAAGTGAAGAGATATTATGAAACTAAATACTTCTAGAATTTTCAAGCAAGATACAGAAGTTTTATTCAAACACTTTCAAAATAAATCTAAACTTATATATTAATGGAACTTTGTCTGTGTGAGTTCATTTCCTATGAATTCAAAAACAGCTTGGCTGATGGTCTTTAAAATTTACATATTTGTACTCTATGGTTTTGGGTGTGTTCTTTGATAGGTGTTGTTTTCATATACTCCCAATAAGTATAGGAAACCCGATAAAAAAAATCAGCTTCTAGAAGGAAATGCGCTGCTACGATTAAGTGTAAAACTGTGAAAATTACAAATATGAATACATAACTGTGTTGTGAGCCAGTCATTAGAGTGTTTACATGATGTGGCCTGCAGGTTTGAATCCCACTAGAGGTTTGAAATGGTAACAACATTTTGTGTCACTGATGAGATCCAATAAGTTTGAAATAGCTATTTAGCACTATGTTATAAGTTATGCAAGATTTTGCATTTAAGCATAACATTATAATTTGATTTAAATACATATAGATTTTGTGGCTATACCTAAAATTTTCTGAGTTGCATAATAGCAAAAAAACAAACTTCTTCTCTGAAACTTGTATCATGGGGGATAGTTGTAAGATACTGAGTTCCTCGTTATTTCATCTTTTGATTGGTCAATGGGTTGAGATCTAACTGCTACTGAAAATTTGACATCACATAGTCAACAGTGCCTCTAGTTGATAGTTAATATCTGGGGCATGTAAATTTGGGCCTCAATTAACTTTTTTTTAAATTTATGTCAAAAAGAAAATGGCCAGTAAAATGTTATTCTTTTATCTTTCAATAAATGTCATTTCTATTACTCAACCTGTTTAGGAAAACAAGTTCCACATTTTATCAATTAATGAAAAATAGTTTGGAAAATTAACATTTACTGTTTTTTAAATCTCAAACTGTTATTTATTTTTAGAGATTGAGACTCACTTTTGTTTTATGGGCTTTTATTTGACTTTCAAAGTGGCAACTGACTAAAAGACTTTGGAATCATATTAAACAAGTTTAAATTTTGGTCAAACTTCTTTGTTCACTTTTGGCTGCTTGGGGCTGTTGGAGCCCATTAACTCAAAAAAGTAATTTATTTAAGTGTAAGTATAACACTAATTTCAAACCTGCTCAACTCATCCTGGCAGATAAAAAACAAAAGAATTGTTTTTTTGGAAATGGTAGCTCTGTAAACATCTGGACTCAGGTGTCTTTTGGACTGCAAACCAAGTCAGAGGACCCATTGTAGTTGTAAAATCCAGAGTTCCTAGATGAGTTATTACTGTCCAAAACACACTGAATAAAGATATGGGTCTAGGGATCAAAGCAAAGCATCTGACTTTTAAATCAGGAAATTGAATTCTCGGTTTTATAGTTAAACTAGTAATTTTGCCCAGCCTGGTTCTGGGGTTGCATTAAACCCCTTAGCAGCTTTTTTTCTTATTGAAAACCAAATTGAATTTGTTTAATTTGTTTCACAGGTATGAATACCCCATATATATGAAATTTCAAGTCTCTAGACCAAAAATTGGCAAAATAGTTGAGGGCGGGGCCTGTAGTCAGGAAACTTGTGAACAATTCTTTCAATGGTAGACTGTAGGAGTGTGTAAAATTTTGTAAAAATTGAACCATTCTTTCTAGAAGCTGATTTTTTGGATTATCAATAATTGAAAAATTCTCATGTACGAACACTTGCAGACATATAAAGTACA
Source organism: Xipholeptos notoides (assembly GCA_036873565.1). Taxonomy (NCBI): domain Eukaryota; kingdom Metazoa; phylum Mollusca; class Cephalopoda; family Idiosepiidae; genus Xipholeptos; species Xipholeptos notoides. Next base: position 13,219 of record JAYKTE010100586.1, read on the forward strand.
ACTGAGGGAATTTTCAAGAAAATCAGCCCAGTCATTTCGGAGTCCATATAGAACAAACTCACAGACAGACACACACAGACACAGACATACAAAGTTCCATTGATAATTGAGTTTAGATTAGTGGTTTTCAAAGTGCGCGGTACCACCCCTTGGGGGTCTTATGAACTTTCAGGGGGTGCTGGCCAGTAAACGGTTCGATGGGGGTGTTGAAATTTTGAAGTGGGTGTTTATTAAGATGTACCAGTAAAAAGGGCAATGGAAAAAAGGGCAATTTCTTTGATAACTGATGACTTAAAACGATTAAAAAATTGATTTTAAGACCATTTTGTGGGGAGGAGGGCTTTAAGGGTGTAAGACCCTGTTAACATACCACCCTCAATATTTCGGAGGTGGTCTAATGTGTATGTGTTATGACATTTAACATTACATTTGTTGTTCTGGTGTTCGTTGGAAGACGGGTGTGCTGGCATTTGTGTCCAGCAGTTAAGGGAGCGGTGGCAAAAAATAGTTTGAAAACCACTGGTTTAGATTAATCAATTGGTAAATTCAAAGTGATTAACAAATGAAAATAGATGAGTGGATTTCTCTCTTTA
>JAYKTE010100697.1:0-13810 GCA_036873565.1 Xipholeptos notoides
CCACCACCGATTCTTTTACTTGTTACTTGAATGTTTAGAGATTTTACCATTTCTTTTAATTCTGTGGTCTTGGTTTATTTACTATAGCTTTGACATACTGGTGTCCTATTGATAATATTCCGCAGAAAAATTAAAAAAAAAACCGATTTTCGAGGGGGGGTCAATGTTCGACAGGTCAGGTCAGGTCCACCCACCACCGATTCTTTTACTTGTTACTTGACTGTTTAGAGATTTTACCATTTCTTTTAATTCTGTGGTCTTTGTTTATTTTTAGAGCTTCTACCAATAAATAGAGAATTAAAAGAAATGGTAGAATCGCAAAAGAACCAACAATAAAAGCATATTCTGGTCACAGCCAACCCTATAAATAAGAATAATTTTCTTTTCACTCTAAATTATAGGTTAGGGTTAGAAAAAAAGGCTAAGTTTTAAGACTTGCAGCAGCGAAGAACTAAGATTTGTGTTTAACGACCTATCAACCATTTGTGGTTATTAAAAGGTCAAAAAGTTGTGGGTAGGGTAGGGTTATTTTGGTTTCATAAGTGTTGGCTTAGCAGTGTCAGAATTTTTTCACACACCTAACATAAAAAATGAAAATCATGATTTTTGTAGCTTTTTTTTTTACAGTGGTTTGTTTATTATCTGCATTGAAAATACTTCTAAAATAAAGTATTAAATTTTCTTTTTTTTTTTTTTTTAACTATAGAATTATTTTACTTTGATTTATTGGTAGTATGATGTCGGTAAAGATTTATTCACTTAAGTGGGTGATGGTTATTGGGTTTTTTGATTAGTTTTAATATTTTGTTGTAGGCATTGAGTAAGGCCGGCAGGTATAATTAGAATTAGAGTCAGCGAATTAGAAAAAGCCCAAGAGGTCGACCGTACCGACCAGTCTTGGAAATAAGGGGTTAAAAATCGAAAAAACAGCTTGAGGAATTAATTATCAAATGAAATATTTAAAAAGTTACAAAAAAATAAAGGCATACAAACCTGAACAAGTTGAAAAGAAGCTTTAAAAATAGTCAAGAAATTTCTTCATTTTCTTTTGTGTGTGCCATTTTAAATATTCCTTTGTTTTTAGCACCTCCGTTTTTCTGTCTTTGACAGGGCATTCCGTTAAGAGAAAAAAAAGACGGGACTGAGCAGAGCATCGAAGAGAACGAACCACTGACGACCGACAAGAAGAAATAAACGTCTCTGGTTTTATTTTATAAATGGCGCTCCTCGTCTTCTTTCTGCTTCAAGCTTCTTCCCAGAATGCACTTGTGGCGATTTGATTGGACAACCTATCCTCCCTCCCCCCTTCCACTCTGCTGCAGTCAGCCGGACCGGTCAGTCCGATGCCCAAAGAGGCTTTTAGCAAAATTAGCCTTTCTTCAGACCAACACAAATTTCATTGCTTTGTCGAGCAAATCAAAACCAACATTTCCCATCAATTTTAAAATCCCTTCTTGAAGATTGTTTTCTAATGCATTTAATGGAAACAAAAACTTGAGCATTATTTCTAATTCAATTGGGAAATAAATTTGTATTCATTGTTAAAATTTACTAAAAACCAAATTCATTTTTTTTTTTATCTCCAGAATTAGTCTGCAAATTTTTTTTTTTCTTTCGAATCTAATCCTTTGCAATTTAGGAAGAAACAGAAAATTCAATTCAATTTGGAATAACATTTGGATACAAAAACTGAAATTGACTTAGAAAAAGAAAATTGGGGACAAAAGTTGAAAATTTCTTTTGCCTTAAATAAGTGTTTACAGACTAAAAAAAAAAAACCCAAGTTTTTGTCTATGAAAAGTTTTAAATAAAATTTTAAATGTCAAAGCTAAAAATAAAAGATTCTTTAAAATAAATTTGCATTTTTAATTTATGCTCTTTTTTTCTATGTACAATTTACAAGTATTAGGACTATTGTCCTCATCCTTATTTTCTGTCTCCCTACTTTTCGACCAAATCACCATTCCTAAACGGACTCCTATTGTTTTTAGATCTAAAAATAGGAGTCATCTTAGGACACTTGAGAAAGACAGAACAGTGATTTGGTTGAAAGTGAGAGAAAATAAGGATGAGGACAATAGTCCTGATAATACTTTGTTTTGATCAGGTCTTTTTTTGTAAGTCACATTGAGTTTAAAAAAAATAAGTTTAATGCTGAACTTAAATTAGGGACAATGTTGCCTCCAAATTTAAAGTTTTTTCTTTTTCAATTGTGCATTTTAAAAATAAAAAAAATCAAATATTTTTGCTTTTAAAGTATAATGAAAAAAGCATAAAGCATGAAAGAAGGCATCATTCATTTTATTTATTAATTGATTTATTAATTCATTCATTCATTCAACCCTTCTTCCCAAGCATGCGATTTGTTGGGCATGCGTTCCAGTCTTTGCAGACGACAATATAAAACAAGGAATTGAATTGGCAGTTCGAATTGGCCTGACTCCAACAGAATCAAGTAGAAAAAGAAAAAGAAAAACTGGAAGAACCTAGTCACACGAGACCACCAGAAACAAACATTCAACAGTTATTGAACAAAAATGGCTGACCCTACCATAGCTGGTACAATAAAACTAGGCTCAATAAAGTTTGACTGTGCCATAGCTGGTACAATAATGTAATACTCAACACAAACTTGACTGCACCATCGCTGGTACCCTAAAGCTGGGTCAACATGGACTTCACTGTACTATAGCAAGTATAATAAAGCTAGGCTCAACACAGACTTGACTTTACCATAGCTGGTATGATAAAGCTAGGCTCAACACAGACTTGACTTTACCATAGCTGGTATGATAAAGCTAGGCTCAACACAGACTTGACTGCACCATAGCTAGTACCCTAAATCTGGGTCAACACAGATATGAATTATCTACACTTGGTCTGATCACCCTCTAAAAACCAAGACAAAAATATTTAAAAACTACTTTCTAAGATTTATCTAAGCTACCTTTAAAAGTTGTCTACAATTGGTCTGATCAACTAAAAACTAATATCTAAAGACAAAAACCCTTAAAAGTTAGTTTCTAAGAGTTATATAGCCTACCTTTAAAATTTGTCATAATTTGGCATCTCCAAGAATTGAGTTCAGTTTTGTAGTTCATAAATTTAAAATTCAGTTCAACTCAAAAGACCTCATAATTCTTTTAATTACTTTTAAATGGCTTATTTCTATTTTCTTTTAAAATCTACTTTTTTTTTGCATGATCAGACGACCAGAGAGGAACTAAAGATGTTAGTTATTATTATAAATAACTTATGGGGCATTCAGAAATATAGAACTACTACTGAGGCTGATTAGTCAATTGCTAGATCACAGACGCTTCTAATCGCTAAAATTGTGGAAAAACAAGAAAGACTAAAAATGTAGTGTATCTAAATGGTTCTACTAAGCCTAATCTAAGTCTAAGATTCAAATCACAAAAAAAAACCCCCAAAAAACCAAATGAAAATTTGATTAACCTTTTTGAAGAAGAAATACAAATCATTCGTTGAATACAAGGGTTGTTCAAAAGGTAATGCCTATTTTATTTTTTTATATATACAAGGGTTGTTCCAAAAGTAATGCTTCCTATTTGTTTTGTATACAAGACTCATTGCAAAAGGATTGCCTCTTATTTTTTATATACGAGGATCATTCCAAAAGTAATGCCTCCTATCTTTTTTATATACAAGGGTTGTCCCAAAAGTAATGCTTCTTATTCTTTTTTATAAATGAAGTTTGTTCCAAAAATAATGCTTATATTTTTATATACAAGAGTCATTCAAAAAGTAATGACTCCTATCTTTTTTATACATAAGGGTTGTTCCAAAATTAAGGCCTCCTATTTTTTTCATATACAAGGGTTGTTCTTGTTGGGCCTGCTTTTCCCACACATGTGTGTCCAAGAGTTTTCATGGTATATCAAAATGATGTTGTATACTGTACATGGGCCTTCCTTTGTGGTTTGCTTTTCCTACTCACTTGTGTACAAGACTTTTTTAGATAAGATATCTGAATGATGTTACATATTGTGTGTTGGACTTCTCTTATTGTTGGGTATGCTGCTCCCACACGTATATGTCCAAGAGTTTTTGAGATAAGATATCTAAATGATGTGTACTTTGTGTTGGTCTTCTCTTGTTGTTCTACCATCTGCTTCTCTCACATGCTTGTGTCCATAGTTCAACAGGCACGAGCGTCTCATTCATCCTGTAAAGCAGACTTTGGATGGCAAGATGAAGCAGAAAAATACCCCAGCCCTTGTCGATGTGTCAGATTATAACATGCTGCATATCAACATTTTTAGGTCATTTAATGCTGGGAACAATTATTTTTGATAAACGTTCTTTTTGTCCACTCATAGTTTTTTGAATAACACAAGATGCACTATTTAATCCATAACTGGAGGAAATGAGGTTAATTCATATCTTTTCCAAGGTTAATAGTGCAAATGTGAACGTATACGGAATGACTGGGATTTGTACTCGCGTACTATGATTCCGAAGTCTAAATGGCTATCAACTGAATTTTGATGGGTGTCATCTATCCAGGTTTTTTAAATCTTACATCAAGATGAGTTAATCTCCTGAGTTAATGATTCTCATTTGCCTGAGGCAGCGGAAAGTGAATGCAATGGTTTTGACTTGGATTTGAACTTGTATATGATTTCAGGGTCCAAGTGTTTTACCACTCCTCTCAGGCAGAAGAGTAGTCCAAGCATTTTACCACTCCTCCTCCTTCGTTGCCTGAGAGGAGAGAGAGAGAGACTGAGAGGAGAACTGACACCTGACTTTCACCATCATCACATGATATCCTGACCCCTCCCTCTAAAGGGTGATATGGTTAACATGAATCGGGATGGGGATTCTGATATATAACAATGAGAAATTTTGAGAGAATTTCCTCTTTCTCTGACAAATATTTCCCTTGAGACCAAAACAAGAAGGGAAAAAAATCTCCAAAAAACAAAAGAAATGTTTTATTTTTATCGCAGAATCCAAGCAATTATTTCTCTGATTATTTGAGCTGAAATAATAGTGTGGCTCCATCAAAAGCATTTCTCTTTAGTTCTGAACTTTGGGCAAGTTGATATAAAATCCAATCAAGAATTTGATGATAAATGGCACTAAATCTCTTGTAATATTGTATTTTTACCTCCATCATTGTTATTATTTTCATCTTTGTCTCTAGAGGGGATTATTCAATTTACATATTATTATTAGTCTTATTCTTCTTTATCTTATTCTTATTGATATTCTTATTCTTCATCTTATTCTTATTCGCCTTCATCTTCATTTGGGAAGTCCACATAGGACAGTGGATAGGCAGTCAGACTTCAAAATTGTAATACATGAGTCTGGATCCCACTTGTTCCATTTGCTTTCATAATTGAGCTAATACCTTTGGGAAACGTATGAATCCCCTCAGGCAGATGTGGCTAGTTAATTCAGGAGAGTAACTCATCTAGGTGTAAAGATAACACGGATGCTAAAATCCTGGGTTGATGAGACCTGACAACTCAATGAGAGTAACTCCTCTATGTGAAGGGAAACACTGATTAAAAAATCCCAACGATATAATGAGTATGCAAAACTGGCCTTGTGCCTAGCTATTTGATTGAGTAGATATATACTCTTCTTATTCCTTTTATTATTATTCCTATTCTTCTTCTTCTTATTATTATTCTTACTCTTCTTCTTATTATTATTAGTATTACTGATGCTATTAATCTCTTTCTTAAGACAAATAGAAAGTAGTTTTGTCTTGTTTTCCAAAGATAAAAACCAAAACAAAACATTAGAATCTAGCTTAATTTTGCCTTTAAGTAAATGATCTAGCTTAAAAGTTATGGAAGCATAGAAGCATAGAAATATAGATCAGCGTATGACATTATATATTTGTGCTTGCTTGTTATCTTTTATGTGTTACACGAAGTTCTTAGATATATTTGTGTAAGAACACATTAGATTATGTATATGTAACTGAATATAGGAAAATGAGATATGGAAGCATTGAGATGTGTACAACATTAAACGTTGGTGATTGCTTTTATGTTAAATTATGCCTAGCTGTAAGTGACTTACATAATATAGGAGTAAGTGCACATTTTTGTGCATTATATCATACAGGATGTTTCATAAGTTTTGATACAAAACATTTAATAATCAATCAAAGATAACAATCAAGTTTATCTATCTATCTATCTATCTATCTATACAAGTGAAAATATGTGTGAGGTCAAGCAAATCTCTCCCAAACTACTCTGCCAAGTAGAAACTTGAAATTTGATATATGGGGTATTCAGATCTGGGTAATATCTTCTTATTGGTTTTTAGTCGGAGGTCTAAATGGAACGATTTGACCTTTGCATTTTCTATTAAACTGCTCTGCTAATTTTGAGTCTCAAGAGTTGAACTTCGATAACTGGGGTATTCAGACATGGGGAACAATTTCCTATTGGTTTTGAGCTGTAAAATTAGCTGCTAATGGGTCAACATTTGTAATTACAAAAGGACTCAGATAAAAGTAAGCTAAAGAGAGATTATATTAAATTTCTTTAAGGGAGATTATTATGCAATTTTTTACAATGTATTTCGTGGTAATCTCGTTTCAATTAAATTACATTTAGAAAGAAAAAATCTTTGAATTACAAAAGAAAACATTGCAAAAGGAACATCAAAGAAACTCCTGGTACTTGAACTATACTACTATTATATATAAAAGTGACTTTATCTGTCTGACTGTCTGAGGAATGGGCCGAACCCAACTCCTTTGGTCTAGAAACTTGAAATTTGTTATATGAAGTATTTGATATATGAAGTATTCAGACCTGTGTAACAAATTCAATTTAATTTTAAGCTAGAAAAATAGCTACTAAGGGGTCATATTTGAAAAATTTGATTGTTGCAGGACCTTAGCATTCACTGTGAAGGTGGCAAGGTTCAAAATTTGTGGGTCAATATAACAACATTTATCACAGCAGTTTTCTTAGAAGGAAAAAACTCTTGGAATTACAAAAAACAGATTAAAATAAGCACAAATGGAACATCAAAGGAATCCCTGAGCAAGGCTGGGCAATGTTTCTTGTGTGAAATAAAAAGTAATTACATATACTAGCGTTGCCTGGGTACTTTAACCTTTGACCCTTTACTAGCTAAATCTCCATCAGAAAACTGATTAAAACCTTGCCCCATATCCTTATAACCTTTAAGTCAAATTTCAAAGTTTAGACCCAAAAGTAGTTTTTATTCTTCAACTCTGACCTCTTAGCAATTACTCAAAGCAAATTAAAAAGATTTCCTCAGGTCCAAGTAACCTATATCTAAAATTTCAAGTGTTTATGCCCAAAATTGTAAGAGTAGTTTGGTAAGAAGCACAAAGCTCAAAACTTTGAACTTTGACAACTGACAATTTACAGGTAAATTTCCAAACAAAGCCAATTAAAAAGTTTTCTCTGTGTCTGATTACCCCATTTGTCAAATTTCAAGTCTGTAGGTCGAAAATTGACAGAGAAGTTTGGTAGGGAAATGTACAGACACACACACACAATTTCACTTTTATAGATATATATAGATATATATATATATATATACATCCATTTGGCCTAATCTATGAATACTCATGTGCTATTTGTGGCAGAATATGCTTGTTAAGAGCAGGACTCATTGGCCACAGATCCTGTCACTCATGATTTAAAACAAAAAGATAGTGGGAAGTGGGCACACAATAAATTATGCACCAAGGTGTTTCACAAATAAGGTATGAGACAAAGTATGCAAATTTGTATGGGGATTTGGAATCTCATACAAACTTATTCATGTGCAGCCAGGTATTAGAGTTGGCCTTCTTCTGTAAAGAAGTGGCAGTCGCCATATAAATATATAAGTTTTGAAATGTTGTCTAAGATTTTCTAAATTGCATATGTGGCATTTATCCAAAAGTTAATTAAGCTTCTTTTTATTTATATGGATCAAAGAAAAAAGCCTTAATTATCTTTTTTGTTTATCTAAAACTGATTTTCTTTAGAAAAATAAAACAACCGAATGGAGGGCTTTTCATTTAGTTGCTCCATTGATTTAACTGCATTCTTTTTTACTTTAAAAATCTTTAAAATCAAAAACATGTGGGTCATTTAAAAAATAATGCCTCCTACTTTTTTTTCTATATGAGGTTTGTTCCAAAAGTTGAGTCGCCTATGTTTTTTTTATATACAAGGGTTGTTCCAAAAATAATGCCTATAATTTTTTAATTCAGAGGGGATTGCAAATTGCATTATGATTACTTCACATGAAAGTTTCTTCTCTTTGGTGTAGATATTAACAGTGTAAGACTCTAAAAAAGCAACTCTTGTCATAAATGTGTGTCAGAAGCAGAGATACATCATTGAATTCCGCCATGGTAAAAAAATTTCAACCAATCAACATCCACCAGTGCCTGTTAAACATTCACGAAGCTGATGTAGTTGATATAAGCATAGACATGAGATGGTTTCATCAATTTCAGAGTGGTGACAAAGATGCAAGTCAAAAACCCCACTCCAGACGTGATAATGGACCGCCTCGTTTATCACTGGCAAAAGTGCATTGAGAATGGTTGTAACTATGTGGAAAAATAAATTCTGGAGGACAAAAGATCGCCGTTTTAATTGTACCACTCCCATCTTCATAGCTCTTCAATTGTTCAAAAATAACTTTAAAAAATAGGAGGCATTACTTTTGGAAGAACCCTTGTGTATAAAAAAATGGGATGTATTACTTTTGGAATGACTCTAATGCATAAAAAATGGGAGACATTACTTTTGGAACGAACCTTGAATGTATACTCAAATGGAATAAGATGTTTGTTTGACTTTAAATCAGTGGTACTCAGCTTGGGTCCACATGAACCATAAGGGTCCATATAATAATTCTAGGGTTGACAGATAAAATATAACAAATTGGGGGTCAACAATTTTTAAAATCTGTGTACAACTGGCCGAAGAGCTCTGCTCTTCATGAGCTTGAGTTGCTTGATTAATGGAAGAAGAAACATTGTAATTATTACAACTACATTCGTCATTATTATTTTTACTAATTAATGTTACTCTTGGGAAAGAAATGCCCACATTTCCTCCAGTTACGGATTAAATAGTGCATATTGTGTTATTCAAAAAACTATGAGCAGGCAAAAAGAATGTTTATCAAAAAAATGATTGTTCTCAGTATTAAATAACCTAAAACGGTTGATATGCAGTAAAACAAAACAAACAAACTAATTGATCTAATTATTATTATTTTTATTCTAGAATCCTTTATCTGTATTAAATTAGTTTTCATTTAAAAATAAAGTTTAAATATATACTACTGAAAGTATTGCTGGACCTTTTTCAGGGAGTGTTTTGATGCACTTTTGTGCTCATTTTGATCTGTGTTTTGTAACTCAAAGGTCCAAGATTTTTGTTTACTAAGAAAACTGGTGTAATTTTTTGAAAGACTAAAATTATTTTAGTAAACTTCTGTCATACTGATACGCAAATGATCAAGGCAGTCTCCAAACAGCGATCTAATTTTTACAGTTTTACCCCTTAGCAGCTATATTTCTGGCTCAAAATTGAATTGTAACAAATTTATATTGTCACCATATCAGTCAAGTTAGTTGATGTTAACACCTCCGCTACTAACTATGGAGATCTTTATTTTTCTTATGTTGCTCCAGCTGGCTAACTACGTAAACCCATGTTTTTTTTTGCGTACTGTGGTTATTATGAGTGTCCCATTGCACCACCTATGGTAAAATATGGGAAATTCTAACTGTTCTGTCATGCAAATTATTAGTGAGTCTTGATTTTCTCTACGTCATGGTAGTTACATATCTAATTTAAAAATATTCCTAACATAAATGCAGTTACCATCTAGACCTCTCAGCGTACATTGATTCTGAGTTAAATAGTTGTTATGAAAATGGAACGTAAAACACACTAGTGCCAGTTTTCTGTGTAATAAAATAAGTAGGTTGGAATATGACATTTTTTCGGCTGGCATGATGGGGGCAGCAGCGGATAAATGAGTAGCAGTGAATTATTCATTTGAAATTATTTTTAAGGTACTATTACTATTATTATTATTATTAATAAGAATAATAATATCATTTTTAATCTTCAATTACAGGTCTGGAACCATCAATATTTAAATCAAAATATACATGCATGAGAATTCATTATCACCACTTTGCAGAAGAAGGATTCTTTCATACATTCAGAGCTCCAAGCACCCGCCTTTTTAACAACGTTGTTGTGCTGGTGAAAAATGAAGAAGAAGCAAAAGGTGAGCCTTTTTTTTCTGATTTCTTTTCCATATTTAGGAACAAAACAAAACTGAAATCCTGCTCGAAAACACTGGAAATAGCACTTGGTATCTATCCCAGGCAGGTGATGGAAATACCAATCTGCACTAGGATTAAGTTTGATTAACCTGCCTTGGCTAAGCACTGGAAATATCATCTGGTGTCTCCCTGAACCAGGTGTTGAGAATAACAGCTGGCACCTGAGGTAAATAAGATTCACCTGCCCTAGTTGAAACCTGATAAAGAAAAGGTGAGAAAACTCGTCTTTTGGCACTATTTGCAAAAATAATTTTTGACAAAATATCTTGCACTTGGTTTCAAAATGTAATTTTGATAAACACAAGTAAATTCATATTTGCTCTTTAAGTGGTTAATGCTGATTAAGAAAGGGCAAGAGAACTTGTCTTTTGGTGTTATTTGAAAAATTAATTTTTGATGAGATATCTCAACCTTGGTTTTAAGATACATTTTGGGTAAAGACAAGTTAAATCATTGTTGGAGGCTAAGAGGTTAATCTTATGGATTAGTGTTTTTATTTTTATGATAAAAAATATCTTTCAGCATGAATGTTAGATACATTTTCTAAAGTTTTTAAATTACATAAAAATTTTTTTAAATATTTCTTAAATTTTTTCTAAAATATCTTAAAATCATTTTTTAGATTTAATTTTTTCAATTTATCAATTAATATTTTTTTATATTTAAAAACTTACTTTTTTTAAATTCATTTCCAAAATCATAAATGTATACACTAGTATTATATGTAAAAACAAATACAATATTTAAATGTAAAATTTATTAAATTATTTTTAAATCTTATTTTTAAAAGGCGTATACACAAGTATTATATGTAAAAAAAATGAATGCAATATTCATAGGTAAAATTTATTAAATCATTTTTAAATCTATTATTTTTGAAAGGTATATACACAAGTAAAGGCAATAAAACTCCATGAATAATTTCAGTCAATCAAAAGAAAAATGTTGTTCTGAAAGTTTTTTCTATGTTGTTTTTTTTCTATCATTGATTCATTAAAAATCATCCTTACAAGGAAGAGATATTTTTCATAAAACTTAATAAATGACTTCTTTTAATTTCAATATTAGTGAGAACCCAGACATAAAGTTAAAGATGTTTAGCAAACTTAAATGTGAACCAAACAAAATAGAGTCGAACAGTAATAAAGGTATTTCAATTGACGCTTTGAACTTTTTGAATGGACACACGCCCACCCAACCCTGTAGGTATGTCTCTCATGATAGCTGGATTTGGTAAAATATCAATGACCAACACACAGAGATGCTAAGCAGACATGATAGCTTGTTGTTTTTTAAAAAACTCCCATGATTCCATTGTCTAGTATTTATTCAATGGAAAACTTCATTATTTACAAAGATTTTGCACTTGATAACCCATGATATGAGTGAAAGTGTGGCTTTTTTGTTTTTATATAAGATTTTATCATTTATTTCTGGTCTTTTGAATATTTGTGTGATGCTGACAATTGCGCCAATTAATTTTTATTCATTAATTTATTTGTTAATTTTTTTTGTGCTCTATAAACCAAAACCAATGCAGTGCAGTGCAGGGCAGAAGCAGCACAAAGCTTGTATTTTTATCAAAATTTCTCTATTTTTAAAAAACTATTAATTTTTTTTCTATTCATGAAGTAAAAAGAAAAAATGTGTTTTGTATAAATTTTATACAAATAGTTCTTTAGATATTTATTATGATTGACAGCACAAAGAATATCTATGTGTAGAATGTGTCTAAATCTCTATCATCTGAAATAGGCTAACAAATTAATTGTCCGAAACATTGAAAACTTAAGAAATATAAAGATGAGGATTACAGTCCATAAATATTATCAAGCCTAATCTCAACAAATCTTTAACAAATAAAGATATGGACTATAGCTTGCATAATAAATGTACAAATTATCAAGTCTAATCTCAAGGATACTAAAAAAAATTTCCAAGTGATTTTAACAAATATAAGGATGAGAACTATAGTCAGCATAAATAATATACAACTTATCAACCCTTATCTCAAGAATTCCAAAAAGTAATTATTTAGAAATACCTTTTTTTGACTTAATATTTTCTTGAAAAAAAAAGTTTTAGACAATTTGATATTTGAAAAAAAATATTATAACAAATTGTTTTTTTATCTTTACCTTTCTTTTGGTTAAATTCTGTTTAGAACCATTTAAATAATACTTATTTTAACTACTCATAAACACTTTCAGTCGTTTTGATGTGATAAATCATTGTATTGAGAAATCTAAAATTTTTTTGTGTATCACATTTTTGGACTGTTGTCTTCACAATGTTTTAGCTTATGAACTCTTCAGCCTTCCTCGGGTGATCAAACATGGGAACCTTCAGGTCGTAATCGAGGATTTTCACAGAATTTTGAAGTTAACCCAGAGGGCTCATCGGCTCAAACATTGTCAAGATGACAAGTATAAAAAGAAGATCAACAAAGTTTGATGCACTAATTGAAATATTTATAACAAAGTAGAAAAAAGTGTTGATAAAAAGCGTGTGTTATGTTTTGGGGGAAAATTTAAAGTTTGAAATTCAATTACAAATTTTAGAAAACATTTTATATTATGTTGTTTTTAATTCTATGAAATTTGGGGTTTTATCGTTCTGGTAAAACTAAAAGTTGTTAAGAAATAATGAATTTTAATAGTTTTTATGTAGTTAAAAAAAGACATCAATTCACTCACATAGCAGATGCTATCATTTTTCTAAATTAAAATATTCTGTTGTTCTATTTCTTGTAATAATATCTACAGCAGTTCAGTTCAAGTTTTTTATAAATTCAGAGTCTGATCTGAAATATATTCCATTGTTTTTTCTATTGAAGGACAATCTTAATTGTTTGGTTATGTGATCATTATTTTTTATCATATTTTAGACAATTTTTTAAAATCAAAACTCTAAAAAAAATTTCTAAGCTGTTAATTTGTACTTTTGAAATATTTCTCAGGATTTTTTTAACTTTAAGAATGTTATATTTACTTTCTGATATTTCAACTACTGTGGAATTTCCACAGATTCAGCTCGTCTAGATTATCATTATTATTATTATTGATATTTTTTTGATGAAAAAACTTTTATTGATAAAAGCTCAGAACCAAATGAAGCGAGGATTCTCTTTGAATAAAAGCCAGCCAGGCAGTAAAACAAAAAAGGATTTCTTCCTTGTTGAAATGAACCAACATCATTTGCCAATTTATTTTCTTATAATTGGCCTTACATTTATAAAAATAATCATTTCGAAATATAGAAAATAAAAAAACCTATATCCAGGAACGAATTTATATATATATATATATATATATATATATATATATATGCATGTGGATGTATGCTTGTAGAGGTTTCTGTGTTTATATATATATATATATATATGCATGCTTATAGTGATGTATATATATATATATATATATATAATGATGCTGATAGGGATCGATCTGATGATCAATCCTTGCTCGAATT
>JAYKTE010100806.1:0-13809 GCA_036873565.1 Xipholeptos notoides
ATATCACTTACTCAACCTTTCCAAGCAAGAAATATTATGTTTGTTTGTTTGTGTTTTACGGCATATCAACCATTTTAGGTCATTTAATGCCAAGAACAATCACTTTTGGTGAATGATAATTTTTTTCAACACTTAGTTGAGAAATATGATAATAAACATATATAAATTACAAATAAATATAGTAAAGATTATATTATTTTTCAATATTATTTCAATATACCAATATCAGAACTGTTTTCGTTTAGGCAAAATTGTCTCTATCCATAAGTTATGTGAAAAATTTCTTAGGGAAGAAACTATTTACTTTATGCAAAAGTAAAATATATGACCTCAGCAAAAAATATTTTGGTTAAACAATTTGTTTTTTTAATTTGTTTTGAGTGTAAATAAATTAATAATTCCAACCTAAACAACATCATTCCTTTAAGGTATTTATTAAAAGTAATTCTGTAAAATCATAACTGCAATTTAGAATGCCATTCATATATATATTTATAAAAGTCAAACAAATTATCCACAGACTCATTTTAATGCTATTTAAATATGGCCATTAATTTTTTTTAAAAATATCTACTTTAAGAGAAATAAACATCTCAGATTTAAGTTTAACATTATTTAAACCCTAAAATTCTTCAAGCAATGATATGTCATAATACAAATTAAGCCAATTCACAGGCAATATAACAGACCCAAAATGAAATTGATTTTAACAAAGACTATATAAATATCAATTTATATTTTTTAAAGTGTTTTTTTTGTTTTTATTTATGAAACAAAAGTCAAATAAAAATTTATTAACAATATGGAAGCCTAATGTTTTTGTTACATACATAAAATATTTTAAACATATATTTAAAAATACCAGGATATATTTCTTATACCGATCAAGTGAAGTCCAGATGCACTGAATGAACATTACCCTATCATCCATGGCTGAAAATATTCACAGGAAGTATGACTGGGCCCTACTCCAATTGAAAACTAGCCAGCATGATACAGCATTAACTTTTGGTCCCAAAATAGAGATGCTGGGCTCAACTATGAACACTAAAAGTTTGACATGATGATTATGTTAAAAAAAATCCTTCAGCCAAAGTAAAGGCTTATAAATCAATTTTTGATTGCCTGGTGTGGTACATGTATTTTTTTTTTCTTTTATTCTTCTATTGATAAGAATGTGATGTTTTCAAAAAGAAGAAAAGTGATAAGAAAGGAAAATATTCGGTAGTAATTTTATACAAAATATTGATTCACTTATAAAATTATTGTTGACCTAAATTTCTCATACTCCAGAGATTGTACTCAAATTGTCTATTTCCATATAAACAGAATATATTGATTTATAGAAAAAAAGTTGCCATTAACTTATTCAAAAAATTAAAGTCAAAATAATGCATTCAATAGAGTGTACTCATGTACAGAAAGTCTGTTTACATGTACATTTAAAACTGAAAGAGTGAATTCTATTTTAATTAATTGATTTTTTTATATTATAATTCCTATTAATAAAAAGATATTTATACATGTGACATTAAGTATTCATGAAATTAAGTAATCCATCAATGTAAATCAATTTCATTAAGTTAACCATTTAAATAAAACCATATACAAAAGCAGATAGATAATAGGAATAATTGAGAATTGTATTTTTTGAAGATTTCATTTTTTCCATAGCATTTATTTAAAGGAACAATTTTAAATTTGGTGATTAATAATAACAAATTGGTCTGCATCACTTATTCAAAAGCTAGGTAATGTAGTTTAAACAAACAATGGTTAGCATAAAAAATAAATCCAGCTTCCATGGCTGTTCTGCTTTCCGCTCTAACTATTAAAATATAACAAATATATACCATTAAATAAAACACAATTTTTAAAGACTGGATTTATTGTAGAAAACTAGAAATTTTAAGTGAATAGAAGCTAAAAATCTAAGATTTATCAAGTGACATTTTTTTAGAAATAGATACATAATAGCAAAGTAAATCACAGCATTAAGGATTATACAAACTTTTTATATTCCATAAGTTTGTTTGTTTGTGTTTTACAGCATATCAACCATTTCCAGGTCTTTTTAATGCCAATTACAATCATTTTTGGTAAACGTTAGTTTTTGTCCACACTTAGTTTTTTGAATAACACAACATTCACTATTTGACTCATAGCTGAAGGGAACGTGGGTATTCTTATCTTTCCCAAGGGTATTCGTCCAAATATGAATTTAAACAGAATGACTGGGATTTTAACTTGCGTACTACGATTCCGAAGTCTGACTGCCTATTCACTGGGCCAAATCTTATATTCTATGAGAATGGTGCAAACACACAATTTTTTAAAAAGTCGCCATGAATTTTATATATTTCCACAAAAGAAAAGAAAGAAAACCCTAGGGATTGAATTGAAAGAAACAGGTTTTATATAAAATTCATCTTTTTCACCATTTCTATTTTTGATTCAAAAGAAAATATCACATTTATTCAATTATCTATTCTTCAGAATTGCTTCTTTGTACCCTCTTGCAACTCCATTTAATGCAGTTTTGTTTTTGTCCTGCACTTTTCTATATGTAAATTTCAGACAATCCTATCAACAGACAGGTTTATTTCATTATACTTTTATTGCTTTCTATTTTTCTAATATTATGCTGTCTTTGTCTTCTATATGCTATGTTTTTTATAAAATTGCTAGTTTTTCATAGTTATCAAATTTAAGATAGAGCTGATTAGAACTTAACCAACCAACATCTTTACCAGATTTGGGAAAAAAATTTCTAAGCATTTTCATTTTTGTAAATTTAATGCAGAAGCTATTTTTATTTCAATAAGCCAAACACATTAGATTATGAAATACAAATATATTTAAACTAGAGCTGAAAAATGTTTAAGAAATTCAAATTATATGGGTATTCTTTTCTTTCTTTTTTCTTTCATTTGAAAAATCATCCCATTGGCTGAAATCATTACATTCAATTTTTTAAAGATATATCTCATAAAGTGAGGATTGAACATGGCAATAATAATTGATTTGGGTCATGCCTGTTTTTTCATTTGCTGCAAAGAAAACAATCTTTTCTGTTAATTCTAGTTTTTGCAGAGAAATATCCTAATCACCACAGGTGTGACTGGATCAATTCATAACTATACCTAATTAAGGAAATGACACACTGATAATCATTTTGATTATTGAAATATTTTCTCTTAAAATAAATAGAGAAAAATTTGTGTAATCACACGATTTTGAGAAAGAAAGAATCGAAAATAGATTTTAGAACAATTTGAATTATTTGGAAAAGGATTATACATTATTCTTGTTAAAGAGCTTTCAATTTTTTTAATTTTATTTAAGAAATTTACTTTGCATGAAATTCATGTATTTTCTTCTAATGATTAGAGTTATATTTATCATTTATTTATTTAATATGTTTGTTTGTGTTTTACGGCATATCAACCTTTTTCAGTTCATTTTAATGCCGATAACAATCATTTTTGGTAAACGTTAGTTTTTGTCCACACTCAGTTTTTTTATTAACACAGAATGCACTATTTGACCCATAGTTGGAGGGAATGTAGGGATTCATACCTTTCCTAAGGGTATTAGTCCGAATATGAATGCAAACAGAAAGACGGATTCAAACTGGCGTACTATTATTCCGAAGTCTGACTTCCTATCCACTGGACCAAATTGACTTCCCTTATTTAATATGTAATGTTAAAAAATTCAAAGAAGAATGCTATAATTTTAATCAAAGATTTTGGACAATCAAAATCTATATAAAAAGGGATTTCATTTTTAACATGACTGAAAATGGTCAGATCTCTTTATTATACCGATAACACTATTATGTCCAATAAAAAATTTACTTGAATCATCAGGAATCATTCAATAATTCATAATTTTTAGTTCTTTTAATTTAATTCTTTTAATTTCACGTCAATTTTTCATCTTTGTTGAAGTTTATATAATCTTGGCATTGATTATGAAGATATTTATACTCCTGAATCCCATTAATTAAATAAGTTATAATGATCATAGTGAATACAGTTAATTCAATTATTGAGAGACATACAAATGTGTGTTTTTTTTTTTATAAGAACGTAGTTACAATCGTAAAGATTAGTTTTAAAAATATAAGTGAAATTAAACAACTACGTAAAAAACTCACTTCATATCTATATATTCAAAATTAAGAAATTCAAAACTGAAGCAAAATGCTTCTGAAACTTGTAGATGTTATATTAGTTATTTGAGTAAAAACTTAAACATTGCTTTATGACCAAAATTATTATCTCTCAACTTTACTATTGAACTTTTTGTAGAGAATATTGAATTCCAAATGAAAATGCTATAAATCTTTTTTAAATAATGAATAATAAAAAAACTAACATTTTCTTTAAAAAATAAAGTTAATTCTGTATATTTAAATTTTCTAAAGTTTCTAAAGCAAAGAAGTTTAAGTGTCCAAATGAAAGCTTGTTTTATTGGGTGTCAGAGCCAGATAAGATCATTGAATTAATTTCTATTTCACAATTGATTTTGGCAAGTAGAAATTCTCACATGTAGACAATTTATCAATAACATTATCAGGGAAACAAATGTTGGCTCGGTTTTATCAATATTTAGCCAATTAAATGATTGAAACATTCAAGTAAATCTGTTTTAGCAAATACAATAAGTGTGATAGTATGTCATAGATTAAATAACTTAAGTTGTAGTACCATTACAAATGGAGAAAGACCATGCGTTATTTTTGTAGAACAATGTAACTATGAACTGCAGAAGATCAATGTTGATAAAACTATTTTGAAACTATTATTTCGATTATACTCATTACAAAAGATAGCTTTTGCTTGTTAAACCTGTCTTATATCAGAGAGATAACTTCAAAATAGACTTAATAAAAGTGATATTCTGCTTACATGAGAAACTGTGAATTTTTAAGGATTAACATGCTTGGATGAAATGAGGTGCATAAACAAGAAAACTTATTTTTAGCTTGCCATATCAATAATATTATTTATTTATAATAAGAAAAAAAGTCTTCAATCATTAAGGGACAATATGTCAACTATTGTGGTGGATTATTTATAAAGTGTATATTTTCAGAATCTTATGACTAGCCTATGATCAACCATGAAAAAAGAGATTTTTAATAGTATTATAATTTAACCCCTACATGATTGTCAGGGTAAATTATTAAACATACACACAGCTTTGGGAATTTTAATTGAATCACTCTCTAACCTGCAGTCCATTTGGTTTTCTTAGTTATTTATAAGATGTTTTGGAATTAAGTTTAGTATTTGAAGGGTCCACCAGCTGTTTATCAAACAGGTTGGGGCAGTGGCCTGGTATCTGCCAGAACCATAACTACAAATTCAAGAAATTTTGGAGCAAGTGTTCTTGAACCATCCCAAACACAAATCAAGCTTAAATGTCTTTAAGAAAGTTACTGTATCAGTAAAGGAATAGAGTTTCACGTTTTGTATAGAGTTTTATTTATTAGTGAATAGGTTATTGGTGCTCTTTGATAGTTCTTAGATGGTTGAAATGAGAAGCATTCCATAGCTGAGCAGGTATTACAATGATATATCATCAGTTATGTACCAAAATTTCAAATGTTTAAATTCAACACTTAACAAAAATATCCTTTTTTTTTAACTCAGAATTTTTTATTTCCTTCATCATGTTATTACCACGGAAATCAAATGAAGATAATATATTTCAAATGTTTGCTATTGAAAAACAAAAATTGATTCAAAGTTTTATACTCAATATCTTACCAAATTCATTGAGAGACAATTTTAATCTTATATTAGTTAAATGGTCAAATTTTAATGATAGTGATATATGATTATTGTATTTTTCTAATAATGCTTACATTACTTAAAGTTATGTAAACAAAGTAAAATAAAGATTAAATTTTTTTTAAATTTACTACACTAAAGAAATATTAGAACATGACTAATTTTTACTATTAATAAAACTATCACTTGAAAAAAATAAATTTACTGATAAAAGGAATTCAATATTTTTCCAATCAGTTTTAATAAATTCTGTTATATTAAGTTCAAAATTGCTTACAAATAATCCTAATATAGTTAGAAAATAACATAAAAGTGAGAAATGTAGAATCTAAATGAAAACAATTTTATTGTCTTCAGATAATTGAAAAATATACCCTGATGTTCAGAAATTCATCAAAAACATTAATTCCTCCAATGAACTATGGGGAGCAGTGTTAAACATATTTTATCAATTCCAATCAACACCTCTTAGCACTAAGCAATTTAAATTTTAATATTTTTTAGTAGGATTCTATTTACAATTATTAGAATTAAAATTGAAAATATTTATACAAATCTAAATAATAAATGAAAATAAAATAGGCATTTAAAAAAGATAAAACTCATTATTTGATATATTTGTATTTAACTCACACTAAAATTCTGTTAATACAGTTTTTTTATTATTTAACTGAATTTCTAGACAACATTTTTATAAAATTCTATCAGGGGTATTTTGATTATGTTATGATCTTTATTGTGTAATAAAATTTGGTGTTTATCTTAAATTTTTAAGTTAGAGTAACAACTATGATACTCTAATACATGGATATTAATCTAAATTTATTTTTGGAATAGAATTCATAAATTAATTTATAGTTTCATGTATTTTACATGAAATACATAGCTTTTTATAATTAATACTTCACAGAAAAAAATGAATAGAAAATTGAACTAAGATAATTTTGTAAAACAATTTAGAATAATTGTTTACCTGATCAATAATTTTGATCATAAATAAATGACCTTTTACTTGCAGTTGAACATTTATGAGTGATGAAGTATTGTTTGGTATGAGAAAAAGAAACAATTAGTAGCTGTCAGAAGCAAGTCAATGGGAGTTGAGTTCATATTTTCTAAGATATGTTAAAAATGGCATTCCACTAGTTATATGCAGACTTCTTTTTCTTATCCTTCAGGCAACTGGTTTTATCAATAATACATGCTACTTTGACTATTTTTGGAATTAGAGAAGAGAAAAGAAATAGATCTTTATTCACGAAAATAAATTTAATCTTAGAACATATTTCTGATCATATAAAAGGCTTTTGAAAGAATATGTAATGCTAGTGTAAAATATTTTGTCACAGTCTTATAACATTTAAAAAGGTAAAACTTTGCTTCCAGGGTTAAAAAATTAATTACTGATTTAATGAACAAGAAAATAATTCAGTAATTCATTGGGATTGAAAAAATCTAAAGGAGAAATTTAATATCATAATAGTTAATTTCCTAATAAGAATTTTATCGGCAAAAACAGATCTCTAACAAAAATTATGTTCTTATTATTAATATATTTTAAAATTGAATCTAACTATTGTAAAATTCACCAATAAAACTTAGTTGCATTTTATTTTCATTTTGAAATTATTTGAACCTTAAATGATAAAATAATGTATTAATAATTTCAAATAATAAAAATCTCAAAAATATTTTATCCAAAATTCAGAACGGTTACTTGATGAATTTAATAGCAAACTAGTCCATGTGATTATTGACTGGTAAAATGATTTCCATGGGCAAGATTTTGTCAATACAATTCTTGTAAAAGCTGTTTGTTTTATCATAGTAGTTATCATATGTGAATACAAATGATCTTTAAAACTTTCTTTAATTTTAAATTCTGTAGAAAAGAGTTTATCAATGTTTTACTAGAAATAATTCCTGCCATGGATAATTTTTTTTGTAAATATTGGTTTATAGTATTTGTTTGTCATGTGTGAAGTTTAGTTGATATAATTCTTTTCTTATCTCCTTGAGGTTGGTTGAATATCATTTGTTTTAAAATGGATTCCAGCCCCACTATTATTTTTCCTTCATAGTTTTTTATTAGTTGGTTTAAAATTAGTGTTGAGGGTTTTTCTATTTATTAATGCTTATGAAGATTTACCAGCCTTTTTATTCTCATAGAAGTCAAAATGGCTTGGTAACTAGTATTGTATGTTTACATATTTTGGGGAAATATATAAAGTTGATTCTATTCAATATTCTACCAATCAATTTTTCATATTTTTGTATCTAAAAGTGATTCAGAGAATAATAAATTTGTTCTTTTCTTACTTTCTGTCATTTTTAAAATTAAATATATGCTTATGGCTTTATAATAGTATAAAAATATTTATCGAGAAAATATGGGGATCTTTAAAATCATATTACCAAAGTAACTGCTTTAATACTAAAATATAAAACTGCTGTATCAGAGATAATAACACAAAAGTTTTATAATTAGTAAAGAAAAATAAACCATTTATTTGACTGAACATGGTATTGATAAAAATATCAAAATAGTTAATTGAATATAAATAAAAGCATTTGTTTGAAGTAATACTTCATTTTTTGAAAAGACACGGAAAATTGTTTTCAAAAAGATTTTGTTGGAAATTGAGCAGTTTTCTTTAATATTACTTATATTTTTAATATCATTAGAAATTTTTTTAAAGAAGTATTTTATGTTGTATATTTATAATAATCAATGAGTGAAATTGTGACTTTTTTAAGGGTGATGTTTACATTATTTAATCAAGAACTAGTAATCCATTTCAATTAGAATTCTTCTTTGAACTGAATAAATTTTTTAGGTATATGAAGTTTATTTTCTTAGAGATTGATCTCAGCAATATTACTAATGCTGAAGAATTCATATTTCAAAATATTTGTGCTTCATTCAATTTCATTCAACTTAGAAAATCTCTTAAAAAAGCAATCTTTTAAAGATAAGCAGGCTTAAATCAAATGTAATCAAGCAAAACAATTATTGTGCATCCTGAAACAAATAGTTAAATCGGTTTGGATTATTTTTATGTTTGCATTGAGCTTTTCTTTTTGGATTTGAAGGTCAGTATTATTTTGACATTTCATAGGCCATAATTCTTATTTTTTTATGCTAAAAAATATGTTGGTGCATCTGTTTATACATTTCTATGAACGTGAAACAGAAATATTGACCCAAGATCCTTAATCCTTTTTTTCTGAAAAGTAAGTTTTTTTTATTGATTTCCAAACTAAAATAAAACACTGAGATAATACAAAACCATAAAAAATAAATCTTCTTGTACATCACATCATATCATCTAGAAAAATTCAAAAATCCATTAAAAGACTGAAAAATACTACACTGCAGAACAAGATTGTAAAAAATTATAAGAACATATTCAAGAAATGGAATTCAAACTTTACAAGCTGTCTTTGAATTTCTACAAGTATTTTTTGTGTTCTTTAAGTTTCAAATGCTCCTAAGGTGAAGCAATAATTTTCATATCTGAAAACAGAAACAACTTTTAGTGGTGCTGCTATTTTTGTTATTAATATTTTTCGGAGAAAACACAAAAATTTTAGCTCTTTAATCTGAATTCATTTATTTCACTAACAGGAAAGCTGCATTAAATGTCCAAATGTTCAAATGAAATGAGACAGGAAATTTGATGAAATTAATACCTAGAGAAAACTCCCTGAAATTGAAAATTGCTCAATAAGAAATAATAAAACATTAGGAAAGAAATATATATTTTATTTGAATCTCAAATAAACAATTCTATATCAGAAGTGGTCACAAATCCTGATATCAAGCCAAATAAGTCAACATTGATTTGAAGTAGTCATTACTCTCACCACTTAAAAGCCCCAAGGGCATAATTTCCAGCAACCCAACAATTGAAACTGACACATTTCCCTTCTAATTCTAGTCTTGCTACATAGTCAATGGGTCCAATAAAATTCCAAGCACTCTCCTAATACCCAATAAACCAATACCATCTATAAAATTCAACAGTATGGTGGCCACCCAACCTCCCTTATCTCTCAACATTAATAAATCCATCAATGAAAGTGAGGTTCCAAATATAGAACCTAGAAATGTGATTGTACAGACAAATTTCAAAAATATATGAAGTGTATGAAATAAATGTACTTTTTGGACAAGCTACAAATGTTCAGAATTCCATGTTTATGCAGAAATATTCAGCTAGCTCTAAACTTTTGGTTTATCTTATATATTCAATAACTATTTGAAGCACCTAATTGCATTTACAAAAAGAAAAAATAAACCTGATACTTAGACATATAAGGAAATTAGAAAGAATAAAATTTGTAGACCAGAAGTGTTTATTCTTTTTAATCAGACGTGCATGATTATATATATATATATAGGTTGCATAACTCTTGGTAGGTGAGTTATAGGAGAGCATAAGGAGTAATGAATTTAAAAAGTGCTCAATACTGTTGTAAAGGTTTATTGATGATGTTTAATAGTGATTCTTTATTGTTGATGAAGATGGTAAAAATATGTAGAGAATCACCATTAAACCTATAGTGTCTATGCTTTATTCAACAATGTAAAAAGCTGGCTCAATTGAACAAAATAATAACTATTTTAATTCTTATCTGCTTGTCAAGAGACAAAAGTGACTATTATTCATAGAGTTATCAGATTTGTCTCCATTCTTTACCACTTAAACATTATTATATCTAAAGAGTATAAAAGCTTTAATAGTAGAAAGGTTCTTCATTTTCTTTCAGAACAGGCAGAATGTTATATAAGATTTTTAAAAAGACCAATAAATGACATGACTCCCTAGACTAATTTCTAAATATAAAGACAGGGAGGGGGGCACATGCAGAATTATAATAAGGATACATTCAGAAAAAAATTCAAATGTAATATTTTAGTTAAAATTCCCTATCTTTAGTGATTGAAATAATATCTTACGTTTGTTTGTGTTTTATGGCATATCAACCATTTTAGGTCATTTAATGCTGAGAACAGTAATGTTTAGTAAACGTTATTTTTGTCCACACTTAGTTTTTTTAAATATCTTATGTAAGATAAAGTAGATATTTGTATCTCTTAGAAAAAAAAATTCAGTTTTCAATAATTATTGTGTCTTATAACCACAATAATAAAATTGAAGTATCATTTCAAAATAATTTTTTTTTCTAAGTTTTAGATATTTTTTAAAAGAGAAAGCAGTAACATAAATTTTCATAGATGAAATACAGACACTGATATCTCTTGGCATAAATTAACAACTTCATAAAATTAACAAATACACTTAAATCTAATAAACAGTATAATTTGTTATTTTTATTTTTCTATTTTTATTGGAAATACAATGCATTGATTAGATGGCTTAACAATTTATCATATTCAATTAATTACAATTATCTAATTGAATTTGATACTTGCTGAAAGCTTCCAAATCATCAGACAATTTCTGCATATTCCCTAAGAACAATTCATAATGATTTTAAGGCAAATATTAAAAATTCATGATGAAAACCTTATTGAGTTGGATAATACTGTCAAATCCAATGATTAATTAATAATGTGTAAGATAATTGAATAAATTCTAATGAAATCTGAAGTTATCATTTACTCCTGTAAGGTTTGTTTTTATAAAAAAAATACTATATGAATTTCAGTGAATGGTCTGAATAGAATATTTCTAGTGAGGATTGGGGAATTCAGTTGGTTTAAATCAATTCCATCCCATAATGTGTTGTTTACTTCAGAACATTCCATGATAATCATGAAAAATATTTGTTGAAATAAATGATTTTATGGAAAAGTTTATGTAGTATAACAAATTTAAATTTAGATAATTCAACAAAGAAAGTTCTAACTGAAGTCTCTCTGAAACATTAAATTTTTTTATATGAATGTTTTTCCTTTACAGTTTACTACTATAAAAATTGACAAAGAAAATAATATAACTGTGTAATTTGAAAACATTAGCCCTAGTTCCACAAAGAACAACTTACTATTCAAATATTATATCAAGATAAACTATTCTGACAACAAACATTTAAGAGACAATAGAAAGGAGACATTGCAAAGAAAGATCAAAACTTAGATATTTTTGATCATGGACATAGATTACATTATTTCCTATTATCAATTATGAGGAAGCAGTACGAGTAAGCTTAGTACTTGGTAAATAAGATAATGTTAAAAGGTATTTACAGATCTGTAGATCAGTAGCTATAGATTTTTTTGATTAATGGTAATCCCAGGAAAGATGTTAGCTAAAACTGATAAGAGTATAAAAAATGAAACTAGATGACACAAAAGATAATGGAGGAATATGAAAAAAGTAATAAGTGCTCTTTGACACTTATCACATCAAAAACAGTACATAGCTTTGATAATTTTAAGAGAATTACTTCTTGTAACAAGTTAAAGTTCATTTGATTCATATATCACTTAAGTAAAACATTACTTTGTAATAACTTTAAACCATCTTATGTATGTTAGGCTTGAAGTGTAAAAATTCTCTAATTTGAATTATTTTATATGTCATAAAGTTTAGTTTTATCAAAATATTTACGACTATAAATTTAGGAGGCAATGTTTTGTTAAATATATTCATGGGCAAAAGATATTTCATTTTAGAGTATTTGAGAAAATTTAGAAATACTAAATGATTATTTGAGAAAATGATAGTTTCTCTTTACCCCTTTAGATTAGACTAAATAATAAGTAATGTAAAGTTCATCAAATCAAGTTTACAATAAAGTCTTCTAAAACTCTTTGATCAAGAGTAAGGTTTTGTAAATTGTTTTAGTAAATATGACATGAATATTATATTATAGATATTTTACAGAAAGAAAATTAATTACAGTATTGTTACTATCATTGTACTAGCAATTAACAATATTTTTGTATATGTTGATAAAAAATATTTAAGTATTGCATTAAGTAAAAAATATGAAATCATTTTCAAAAAAAGTATATTAATTTTTTCATTTGCTATTTCAAATTATTCCATTATTCTGCTAGAAAATATCTTGTACTAGAAGACTAGTCCAGAATTATATGATGAGCTGCGTTTAGCCAAGTATTTATTAAATAATCATTTAATATTATAATTATAATATTGAACCCAGAAATACTTTTGAAAGCAATTAAAAACAAAATTTTATTCTGAAAATTAGGTCACATGGCTGAAGCAATGGACATGAAACATTTTCAGCTTTTTTTTCAGCTTAACACTGTATCAGAATCTCTGAAATAAATGAAATTTCTTTAATACTTTCAATTGTCATATATATTCTGTGTTTCATTACTATTAGAAGCAAGAGATTTTTTTCAAATGGAGATTTAGTTCATGAACTCTTTTATATGAAGCAAAAATTAAACTATCAAAATGTTTCAAATAATTGTGTAGAATTTCATGTTCCTAAATTTTGGCTATAAAATGGAAATATACTTAAAATATAAGCCGAATATGCTATTTTGTTTAAAATTTGAAATTAGTTACATAAATTGATTATAAAAAACATTTTTTGGCATAAATTATTAGATCTTAATACATAATTGAAATTATATGTTTGCATTCAGCATTTTATGCCATGTAGAGTGCTAATTAGATTTGGGGTTTAAGAATTATTCTTATTATTTATTTGTTTGTTGGTACTATTTAGCATTAAATTTCTAAACAAATAACACAATGAAGTGCATTCATTATGATAATTACAAATGGAACCAAATATCTGAATATAACTGGTTTAAAATCAAAATGTACTCAGATACATCTGTTGTTTATTAATGATGAAAAGATTCATTTATTTGGACATATATACATACATATTTAAAAAAAAGATAAGTTTACCTTAAGATTTCAATAACTTCAATGTTTTGCTTTCATTTGATGATGGAATTTGTTCATTAACTAATATACCGTAAACCGGGGTGACTTTGAACAGCGGGGTGACTTTGAACGAAATCTGTTTTTTTTTTCTTAATCACTGC
>JAYKTE010100917.1:0-13806 GCA_036873565.1 Xipholeptos notoides
ATAATTATTATTTTGGGATCTCACACCAATCACCAGGCACTTGCGCACCCGGCAACCAGTGGGTTTCACTGGGTCAGTGTGACAACAAGTCTCCTCTGATTCCAGCAGGTTCCGCGCCATTCCAGTCAATGACTGTGCGGCACAAGATACATCTTGGGCCTTCACCCAATTTCGTCCGCCTCTCACACCCGGCGTCAGTAGAATTACTGCCAACGCCCGGCGGGTATTCCTGAAGGCAGAGTGTATTATTATTATTATTATTATTATTATTACCATTATTATTATTATTATCATCGTTGTCATTATCATTATTATTATTACTTATTGTTATTAGTATTTATTATTACTTTTTATTTGGTGGTCTGAATTTTTTTCTTATTTTTCTTTATATTTTGTATTTTTTATTACATGGTTTTTATCAATTCATTTTTTTTTTGTGGGGGGCTCAGCATTATTATTTAATTATACTTTTTATTAGATGGTTTGAATTTTTTTATCTGGACAATATTTTTTATCTTTATCTTTATTTTTATTTTTTATTTATTTTTTTTATCTTTATTTTGATTTTTCATTTATTTTTTTTTCATTTATTTTTATTTTTATTTATTTTTACTTTTTTTATTTTTATTTTTTCATTTTTTTTCATTTTTTTCTTTTTTTTTTATTTATCTTTATTTTTATTTTATTTTTTTTCATTTTTTATCTTTAATTTTTTTTTCATTTTTTTTTATTTATCTTTATTTTTCTTTTTTCATTTTTTTTTTTTTTCATGGAGAAGCAACCTTCCTTTGTTTTCACTTACATGACCAATATCCCACTCTTTTTTAGGCAAATGGCTCTGTGGTGCAATCGAGTTGTTAAGGTCTTGTCAATCTTCACGGTTACTTAATGCCATGGGATTGGCAACAGGGCTGTCATATTGTATTAAAAAAAAAACTCTATGATTAATTTCTTGTAAGCTGATCGGTAATTCAGTCATTTAATGCCGAGGTTTTTTTTCAAAGCAACAGTTATCCTGAAATATTTTTTTATAATAAAACACTTTCTAACTTTCTAGTTATACCAGGTTTCGTCGATATATCACATATACAGGGTGTGGCATGAGTAACGCCTTTTTTGTGTAAAACATATTTAGATCTTTTTTTAATATAACATAGTTTATTTTTTAATATGAATGCATTTCAAAGGTAAAAAAGTAAAAATGTACATACGGCACTGTTTTACCATAGGCCGGACCAGTCTCAAGTATGGTTACAAATTTCGGAGGGATTGTTTTTTCGCATGACACCGGTTGTTTATGTTTTGGGTTGCAATATAAATAAATCGAACGAAACAAATTAAACGAACAAATTATGATTTATTTACAGAACAAAACAACCAAGAAAATAAAATTTATTTTACAGAACAAAACAAATTTAACAGAACAAAACCAATAAAATTAAAGACTGAATAAATAATATTTTCAAAAGAAAAAGATTCAATAAAATATACTAATTTAATAAAAAAAAACAATTGTGTACAATGAAGCGTAACAACACAACAACAACACAGTCACAGTGAGTCAACACTCAACAATAACAATTCAACTGTTTAATTTAATTAATTTTTTTTAATTTATTTAATTCCATAAAAAAACTGACCTTGGGAATTTTTCTAAAAGGAAAAAATAAATAAATAATAATTATTAAAAAATAAAAACCGTTTAAGATTTTTTTTTTTAAATCGTAAAATTAAAATTTTTAAAAAGTCAACAACACAACAGTAACACTTCAACTTTAATTAACTTTTGATTAATTAATTTTTTAAATAATTTTTTTTCAAATTTATTTAATTCCATAAAAACTGACCTGAAAAGCTTCATTAAAATGTTTCTAAAAGGAAAAAAAAATAATAACTATTAAAAAATAAAAACTGTTTTTAAGATTTTTTTTTTTTTTAAATCATCTATTGCAAAAAGCAGCAGCAGTCAGCACTCAACAGTTCTAGCAGGATTTTGATGCTCGTAGCCTCATTTGCATAAAGTTCGGACGAAAAATTAAAAAACTACCAGTAATAATTATTAAGATAATAATAATAATAAAAATTACGAAGATTTGTCTATAATATTCAGTCAATATGAGAAACTTTATGCGTGTATATATATCTATACTATATGATCAGGTATGCCAATTCTATAGCAAAATTTGTCACAGAAGAGTCACCTGCGAATACACAGAATTTGAGGGAAGAGTTAGGAGGGGAGAAGACATTAAACAAAGGTGGTGGTAACGCTCAAAATCGAGAAGTCAGCCACCAAACACACTATATAGTCGGCACCACACCGACATTCGAAATTTATAAATGATATAAGAAGTTATCTTATTGGGTGATAGGATGGACGTCTTTATGAAAGGACGAAAAAGCAAGCTTGACAGAAAAACATTTTGGAGGGTCAAGCTACTAAATTAGGTAAAAATAAGAGACCAAATCTTATTTTCAATGCTTTGGTCTCCAGGTCCAATCCAAGGCAACTTAAGATAGACCAGTTGCCTTGGATTTATTCTTTATTTTTTTCATTTTACTGGAAATTAAAGAATATTTATTAATATAATCGAAATGACTTTTTTTATTTGGTTTCTGTAACGATTATTATTATTATTATTATTATTATTATTATTATTATTATTATTTATTTATCTATTTTTGTTTTCTAGTTTGTCATCGGCGTTTTCCGTGTTGGCTTTCTGGTGAAACTTTTATCCAACTCAATTACAAGTGCATTCACTGCAGGAGTGGCTCTCTATGTAACAACAAGTCAACTCAAATATATTCTTGGTATATCCGTTTCACGTTATAGTGGATCATTTAGTCTTTTAAAAGTAAGTCATTGGGTTGCTTTGCTCTAGGATTTTCGATTGACGACTAAAAAGAAGGCACGGACAGTAGTCCAGACAAAGTTTTGCATCGCCATAGGGTCCCTCAATCTTCGTTTGCCAAATGGACGTACATGGCCATAAAATCAATTCCTTAGACCTTTGCAAATCTACTTTCACCGTTTCTACGAATAGATTTCCTCTTCATGGCTTTGGTCCATCCAGATTGCATCATGGTTATTGTGGGTCCGCGATCTTAGACGTTCTGGATGGCAGAGAGAGATATTTATGCAATGACAATAATAACACTTGTTTAACAAAATTAAATTATACTATTAGATAAACTAACTCTAACACTAACACAGATTAATGGATTTTTACTTTATAATTAGAATCTACATCACGCCTAACGGAACAGGGAGCCGCTATTATCATAAGTGGTACAAAATCATTAATAAAAATGTCTTATTATTAAACTTGTATTATGTGAAAATATAGTATAATACCTAGTAATATATTTTTGAAATACTATCATACTGTTAGTATTATAATATTGTGTAATATATACTGTTGCTAATGCAACTGTATTGCTGTGTACAGTAAAATATTGTGCAGTAGGTTTGTATTGTTCATGCTATAATATTTTCTAAAATACTGTAAGATTGTTCAATATATTAATTGTTTGAATAAATTAAAAACTGGGTAAAAATATGAGCAAAAAGCAACGGGGGTGAATTTATATATTCACAAAACGCCGACATATGTTTTGACTCTGAAATTTCCATTTATTACAGTCGAAAGTGAAATAAATTTTGTCATTTTTTAAGCTAATTAAACTATTGCTTAGATACTTGACGAATACGAGGGTGCAGAATCAAATTAACAATAACTAACTCTAAATTAAAGGAGAGAAACACGCACACACACACAACACACACACGAACGCACGCACACACACACACACACACAAAAAAACGCACACACATATATATCCTAAGAGTTCTAGAATTGACATGAACTTAAAAGAAAATTTTGTGATGGATTTTAGAAACCCATGCATTTAATTTGTTTAAAAAGGGAACAGAATGTTTAGTTAGTTTCTTTCAATGCAATGCATCTAAAAAAATGTTCTTTTTTTCGTTCTTTTTTCTTTCGTCCTTTCTTTCTTTCTTTTTTTCAGACTCTCTATGCAATTTGTCTTCAACTTCCAAACACTGACTATCCACAATTACTCTTGTCCCTGATTACTCTTATCATCATCTTTATGGTCAAAACCCAAGTTAATGAACGATTCAAAGAAAAACTTCGACTGCCGATTCCCATTGATTTGATTATGGTAAGTATAGAAATAAAAACGGAGTGAGGAATAGATGTCAGAAGATCGAGATGGAGATTCATCAAAAAAAAAAATATATATATTTTGACACGTGCTTCGATATAGAAACTTTCATATATAAATTTCAATTAAGGATGAGATAAATGTTTCGCACAGAATATGTATAAAAATCAAATCAGAGTAGAGAATAGATGTAAAAATATCAAGATGTTGATTTATTCGGAAAAAATACCGATACGTGTTTCGACATAGACCACTACGTTAATCGCTGAAAACAGAATCAATGAGAATGGTGCTATGTAGAAAAATAAATTCTGGAGCACAAAAGGTCGCTGGTTTTATTGATAACTCCTGTCTCGTTCTATTTACTTGTTTGTTTGTGTTTTACGGTATATCACCCCTTTTCCGCTCATTTAATGCCGATAACAATCATTTTTATAAAAGTTATTTTATCTACACGTAGTTTTTTTTAAATAACATGCACTATCTAATCTATAGTCCGAGAGAATGTGGAGGATTCATAGCTTCCGCAGGGGCATTAGTCCAAACATGAACGTGAACGTAAACGGAACGAATGAGATTCGAACTTGCGTATTACGATTCCGAAGTCCGGTTGCCTATCCACTACCCCACGTGGACCTCCCCCGGACGTCATAGTTCCTTAATTTAAAAAAATAACTTTAATAAATAGGTGCTATTACTTTTGTAACAACTCTCTCATATAAAAATAGGCGGCATTACTTTAGAAAAAAAAAAGGTGGAATAACTTTTTGATCAACCCTCATATATAAAAAAAGATTTCTTAAATATATCAATCACATATGATTTTATTTTCTTGGCGATGCGATTTTATGATATAACTGTAAAAATTTTGTTGCTCGTTTTTTTGGTTTTTTTTTGTATTGTAATAATGTTTGGCTCTGAACAGGTCAATAAGAAAGACACGGATATTAGGCAGAAAATATTATATTAACAGAAATAGAAATACAGAGAGAGAAAAAAAGAGTTGTCCTAGTAAGGCCAACATATCTCCAGGGGTGTCAACTCACAATATATGTACATATTTTGGGAGAGTCCATAGTCTGTGTAAGGTGAATTCCCACTACAAATAGCCTCTAAAATATTTTGCATTTACTTTTATTTAAAATTTTTTTTGTATGTTTTCTTTTTTTCAGGTTATTATAACGACCTTTCTCTCGTATATGATGCAACTGAAAGAGAAATACAACTTCAGAGTGGTTGGAAGTTTACATAATGGGTAAGATGAAGAGAATTGCTTGAATAAAGGGCGAGTAAATTATGTCGAATAGCTTTCAACCTCTTCTTTGACTGTATATTTAAGAATGAAATATTGTAACTGGAAAATATAAGAATTTAATTGATAACGTGATATGACATTTTTGTCATGAAGTTTTTCTCTGCAACATCCAATATATTCTTATAAAATCTGATAGAGCTCTCTGCTTTAAGATTTCAAGAGATTTATTTCTCTTAAACACACACAGAAGTTTCTAGGTTGGACCTACATTCCTGGTAAAGGATTGAATTCTGCTTTTTAAAAAAATATTTTAAATAATCTTAAAATCTCATTTTATTTCACTCCCCAGAAGCATTTGTTCCGACTATATCATTAACTAGAAATTATATTATTTTAAAACCTATTTTATTTCAGTCTTCCTGAAGCATTTGTTCCAGATATTTCATTAGCCAAAAATTATATTCCTGATGCAATTTCGATTGGAATTATTGCATTTATTTATTCCATTTCTGTCGCCCTTTTTGTTGCGAGAAAAGAAGGATATAAAATTGATGCGAACCAGGTAAATATGTTGTTTTATTAAGCGGAGGGGCCGGGAGGCTATAGGTACGGAAGGTGTGGGGGAGTTTGATTTGGTTTTGGTTTTATTTTGATAAAGTTTTGTTTTTTATTTTTTGTTCCGTAAAAGAGAAAGTTTTGAGTATTAAGTTTTAAATCCGAATTTTTACAAAAATCGAAAGTTTTCTTAAATGATTTTCTTTTTCCTCAGCCTTTTATTCTCTTATTGTATTATGCGCCCAGTATATGCATACATAGTGGCTATCTTCTCGGTTTCGAGTGCGACCACCTGCTTTGTTTCATGTCTTGTTCGTCTCTCACCCCCTTCATGCATGCGTGCGTCTTAATTTCCAGTGAACTTGAAGGCTATAGCTTACCGTACCCATTAATTGAATTTAGTTTTTTAGAATAATAACTTCAAAATTTGCCTTTCAGGAATTGCTGGCCTATGGTATAACCAACAGCCTCAGTTCATGTTTTGGTTGTTATACGGGCTGTGGAGTTCTGTCTCGAACTCTTGCCCAAGCTGGATGTGGAGCCAAGACGCAAGTAAGTTCATCAATGTTTATTAGATGGTCATAGCTCGAGACACTTTCTCCCTCTCCATCAAAAAATGACCAAACACTTTCTTATATATCTCACAGTAAACTCACGAAGTTGGTCGAAGCAAATTCGGCAAACTTTGCCATTGATAAACGAGTAACGATATTGTATCCCCAATATCGTTACATCGAAGGAAGCTCTTTACCAATCGTTTAAAATATACTTAAAACTGAATGAAGGTTACAATATAAGATTTTCAATCTTTCTAACCTTTTTTCTTCTTTTTCTTTTTCTCCTTCTATTTATCGTCCTCTCACTCTCCTCAGGTTTCCAGTTTGTTTGCCGCTGCTATTGTTTTGATAATGATTTATATTGCGGATCCTCTTTTAAAGCCTTTACCACTTGTAAGTATCCTTCGAGGAACGAAAACTATTTTATCATTAGTTACTTTTTAACGTTTCTACTCGGGTGATTAAAGCTTACTGTGGTACCTGTTTTTCTATTTATTTTGTTGTTGTGTGGAACAGGGAGTTGTAAAATGCAGAACATCATACATTTTTTCAAAAGTGCAAATGTTGCATATTTGTGAGAATAGGATAATAAAAACACAGTCTTTAATAAAACCATCATTGATAGCAGGCTAATATTGTTGCAGTAAATAAAATAATGGATTGTAGTTGGTCAGATTTTAGGACACAACTCGCCAAACTTTTGGCATCCATTTTATGGATTAAGTTTAAAATAACAAACAAATGTAACAAAGTTTAACCTTCGAAAACTTACGGAAATTCTTTAAAGATTTTATTTACAATTTTTCAAAAAACTACGTAACCATCACATCATGCAATCGACCTCTCTTCTTGAAGTCCAAAGCTCGACTAAGAATTCTTATCTCTTCTCTGTTTCTCTACATCTTTTTCTTTTCTAAACTAGACATTCTATAATCTTTTTTCCTTTATTTAAAAACATTTCATTCTTCCAATTCTTACTACTTAATTTCAATTCCCATAAATAAATTCCAACTACATGAACCGAAAATGAATGCAAACATTTTATAAAATTCCGACTTGAAAGATCATGTTTTACAACCTGGCCTTTTCTTTTGCAATTCTTGCTTTAAATTTCAACTATCTATTCTAATCACTTACCCTCCTTACTGTTATATTTTTCAACTGAATTACCAACTTTGTTTCTTTAATGTTAAAAATTTTGAATGGGTTTTCCGTTTCCAGTGTGTTCTTGCGTGTATAATTCTTGTATCAACCTGTACAATGTGGCTGGAATTGGCAACACTGCCAAGAGTATGGAGAACATGCAAATACGATGGGGTATGTAATACTTTGATAGTACTTGGAAGGGACAACTCTTAACATTATCCAGCCTCTCATTTGAAAGAGGTTAAAACATTTGGATTCTGGAAGAGATGTTTTGTCACTGATCCCAGAGAGTGTCACTAGGCGTTGGCAGAGATGTGGTTATGCTTACAAATGGAATTAAAACTCCCTGTGAAAGGGTTAAGGTCTTAAAAAGCGTAGTACCATACATACACTGACCAAAATAAAGCAGAAACTTCATGGGATCCTTGGGAGAGTATCTATGATTCTAACTCTAGAGAGTATCTATGATTCTAACTCTAGAGAGTGTCTATGATTCTAACTCTAGAGAGTGTCTATGATTCTAACTCTAGAGAGTGTCTATGATTCTAAGATTGTTCCCTGGTTAACAAACTGAGTGCCTCGCTATTTAAAAAATGCAAAAAATATTATTTGGTTGAGATGTTATGTTGGCTATGTGTGTAGTATTTAGATTTATTATACAATATAGTCCCTAAATTGTTTTCTAGACCTTTTCGGTTCTCCTGGACCATCCTTAGGATTGTTATTTGGCATTTTGGTCGCTGTGTGTTTCTAATTGTGGAACAACTAAAACGATAAATAACCAATTTGCTTCATACTTATCTAGTGTTCCTAAAAAGCTGACTGAGCGCATAATAGTCTATATCATCAAGATTTTCCATAACTAAAAAGAAAACGACTAATGTTTGAAAATAAAAATTTGTAAAGATTATTTGGATGAGATATTTGAATAAATCTAAAACTATTGTTGATTAATGAAAAAACATTTTTCTATTTTCTAAACTGCAGGTGATTTGGATGGCAACGTTCATCGCTGTTGTATTGACCTCCATTGAACTTGGACTCCTCATTGGGGTCATTCTTGGAATCTTTTCTGTTATTATAAGAACAGTTTGGTAAGGAAATCTTTGTTTGAGGAAAAGATCTTTCTTTTAATAGAAGTCTTTTTATATTGTCTGTATGGAATTTCTAAATATATGTCCTTGTGCTATATTAGAATAGAGATAAATATTTAAGATTAAAGGTCTTTCGAGTCTTCTATAGCAAAAAAACTTGATTTTAATACATTTGCTTATGAAAATTAACTTTTTTTGCTAAGAAATCCACAGACAAATTACCAAGTTTTAGAAGAAAATTTCCAAAGTTGGCTAAAAAAGAAACCTGCTTCTCAGCGTAATAAATTGATGTTTATGCATAATAATGCACCTAGCTATACATCTGCAGTCTATGTAGCGTTCAAGAACCATATACTCTTAAATTGTAACCCACAAAGTCAAACTCCCATCCAACTGCAGTGTTCACTTTAAAAGTAATGCTCTTAGATATATTTTTTCATTCTAATTTTCAAATTTTAACTTATTATTATATTCTACTCAAGGCTACGCACTAACATCATTATGACCACTATTACATTTCAATCTTTATCTTAATTTTCCTCAGGGTGAAAGCAATATCACTCGGCATGATAGGCAACACTCAAGGCTTTATAGATAAAAATATATATGAATGTGTAAGTTATTAAATTTTAACTTTCTTTCTTATTTTAACCTTTTCTGACAGCCTGTCATAGGCATAACTAAGACTATGACAATATTCTTTAATAAAAGCATATTCTTGTCACAGCTCGAAAGACCAGGGTAGTGACAAGAATGTTCTTTAATAAAAGCGTGTTGTCTCGGCCCTACTAATAAATACAGAATTAAAAGAAATGGTAACATCGCAAAATAGTCAAGAAACGACAAGAATATTCATTAATAAAATCATATTGTCACAATCCTACTTATGACTTACCTGGCTCGACCTCTTTAGACGATAAAAATCTATCATTGTGATTAGAATGTTGAATTATACTATTTGAGTTAAACTGACTTTTGAAAATACACATTTAAACTAAACCCAACCTTTGAGCCTCAATTGTCTGTGATTTTTAATATTTGATGAAAATCAGATTTTACTTCAAATTGTTTCTTTTTAGAACTCGTTTTAACAATACAAGATTTTCAATTTTGTTCCAACAAACCCAGATTTTTCTATGAATTGGGAAGTTAAAACAAAAACGAAATGAAACACATTTCAATGTATCTTGACATTCACAAATCTATTTCTAAGTAATACATTTCAATGTATCTTAATGTTAAATCTAAATTAAGTTTTTAATTAGAGATTATTCAATATTTAATATTTTATTTAATTTTGTAATTGTTTTTTGGTTTACCATCAACAGGTTTCTCTTCCAGAAGGAATTGCCATAATTTCATTCTCTTCCCCACTTTATTATGCCAACACTGACATCTTTAGGAATGAAATTGACAGTCAAATGGAACAATTCAAGAAAACAGAAGAAACAAATGATAATTCGAATTCCCGACAGGTAGCCATTATATATTTATATTAATCACATTAAATATATGTATATTCTCATAAAAAAGATTTCTCAAAGAAAAAAATGTTCTCAAAATGCTTTACAGTAATTTAAGAAACTGGCTTATTTTCTTAGAAAATATCTATTTTTTACTATTTTAGGCTAAAAATTTATAAAAATGTGATTGATATTTCGTTGCACTTTTTAAGATATATTATTAGAATAAATCCCATCTATTAACACATTTTTAAAAAGTACAACGAAATGTTAATATAAATTGGTTTTTGAGCCGGAAAAATAACTGCCAAAGCGTTACAATTTGGAATTACAAAAAACACAAATCAAATTGAACACAAAAGCGAGTGTCAAAGCTTCCGGCCCTAGGGTTAGTTTGAAGTCAATGGCGCCCGAGAAACATATATTTTAGGAATAATCTGACATAGAAATTTTCTTTTCTTTTTCAGGGTTTAACAGAATTTTCAAGTGTGATAAATCCTCAAACTATAAAACCTAAAATCATTATTGAATGTTCCGGTATATCTTTTATTGATGCAATGGGAGCAAATACTCTTCACCAGGTAATAATAATGATAATAATAATAATATCTTGAATGCCGGAAGATACTTATTGCATTCTGTCCTCAGGAAGTACCACCAGGTGTTTGCAGAGTCAAGATTTTGCTAATAACGGATGTCAGTAATGGAAGCCGTAGGGAACAAACCTAGGAAATGTGGCACCATACAGCCTTTGAATGGAATGGAGAGGAGCCTGCTGGAGCTCACAAGAAGACTTCTTGTCACACTGATAGTGTAAGCCACTGGTTACCAACAGCGTACAAGCGTTGAGCGTGACTGGGATGAAAACTTTTAAATATAACACCATTTAATGGTTGATTGATTTATTGCGATATTTAACAATAATATTAATGAAAAAATCTGAATCTTCAACAGTGAATTGTATGTCATTTATTCGTATTGTTTGGACTTGAATTTTCATCTTCAGAGTGTCGCTTGTTGATTTCAGGGAACCTTCAGTCAGAACCACGGGTATCTTTATAGAATTACAAGAATTACAAGGGTAGATTCTTCTTATTCTATAATCCACAAACCCGTAAAAGATAAAACAAGTCAACCCTTTATTCAATCCACATGGGTAGATTGTTCTTATTCTATAATCTACAGCCAAGCACAACCATTAATCCAAAATAAATATTCTCAGTCAGGTTGTTCCATAGCATCTATTTTAACCTCCATCATCATAAACTGTACTGTAAAGGTCAGATGAACTAAAAAATTATTTCGATAAGATGAGAACAAAACTACTGATAATCTAAGTTATATTAATTGCCAAATTTCATTTAAAAAATCAATATAGTTACTATTCTTTAAAAAAACTGTCAGCAAAAGCAAGATTCATAAAAGAATTGTCCTTGGCATTAAAATTTTGTGTTATGGTTGATATTTTGACAAACTAAAACCCCTCCTGCTTGAAATCGATTGCTGGAATTAATTTTATTTTATATCTGATCATTTCAGTTGTATATCGACGCCGACGAGATGAGCATCGATTGCTATTTTACGGGTATTAACGGTAAGAACCCCAAATGTTATATCTTTA
This sequence comes from Xipholeptos notoides, assembly GCA_036873565.1. NCBI lineage: Eukaryota > Metazoa > Mollusca > Cephalopoda > Idiosepiidae > Xipholeptos > Xipholeptos notoides. The sequence goes on from JAYKTE010100917.1 coordinate 11,883, forward strand.
TTCGTTAAAGTAAATTTATCTTTTGATGCTGGTAACCCTGTAACGTAGTCGCTGGCTCCGTCGTTAAATGACCAAGCCAGCACGTACCGACACCAACTCACGTGTATCAATACACGTTTGTTTTGGTCTTGTCAGCATTTAGCCGTGGCGTAAACTATGCTGTCAAGAACGAAAAAAAAAATAAAGGAAAAAGGGACACGCAGCTGACTTAAACGAAGGCGTGATTGATTGGTCTCGTCAGTATTTTTTCCCTGGGTGAGACGAAAAGTTTGAGACAATCGGCTGAAGCAAGTGAATTTTGGCTGATTACTAAGGTAGATTCTCTCCTCATTTTCTTTCTGGTTTATCAGTACTTTCTCTTTCTCTTTTTCATTATCCCACTCTGCTTCTGTTTTTTTTTTTTCTTCTTCTGTCTCTGAGCATCACTCTTTTTTCTTTGCCACCTGTTTTACTCACTCGTTTTCGCTCTCTTTTCTCTGTCTTTGGAAGTCGTGGTCTCTTGAGGGTTTTAAACCCCTCTTTACTCAAAGAAACACTGGCAAACAAGATTAGAACAATTTCTACGTCTGTAAACAATACAAACCCCAAAGAACTTCATTTTTCTTTCTGAAAATCCAGACTTATAATGGAACTAACAGCTCAAGGAATTGTATTTATCATTTTATAAAAAAAAATAACCCAGAAAACATTTTGGTGTAAATGTTAATATGCTGTTAAAATTATTTTCCTTCAGATAAAGTTATATCAACATTAAAAGCGTCTCAGGTCTTTAACACACTTCAACATGTTATGTATCTCACTGTCCATGATGCGATGCTAGCATTACGTCAAGATCAAGTAAGTGTCTACCCCCCTCTCTCTCTCTTATATATATATATATGTATATATATATATATACAGGGTGGCGCAAAAGTCACGCATCTGAAGTTCTTTTTGTTTAATCCTTTCATTTTGATTTTAATTGAAAGGATTAAAGAAAAAGTCAACCAATGGGTAAGTTTTGCACCACCTTGGGCACACTCACAATCACACACACACACACATATATATATATATATATATATGAGCAAAAAAAGCTGGATAAAATAGACAAACGTTTTCTGTTCTTTTTAATGAAACTTGTTTAAATAAAAGAATGCTGCCTAAACACACACACACATATATATATATATATATATATATATTAATTTGTAGAGAAAATTTGCCTATATACATGGACTCTCCCGTTGATTACGGCGCATAAACACTCCCGGGCACATAAAGTATAACTGTGTAAATTTAGCCGTTTTGGAGTCTATAGGGAACGAAAATACACACACATACATATACACAGACAAGGTTTCATTTATATAATAAGTTAGATTATGCATTAATGTAGGTTTTGCAAGTAAGTTATGCATAAATGTAAAACTTGAAAAAATTAATGCGAATTGGGTTTTCAAGCTTTAAATAAAGAAAATTAAAAAATTATTTTCGTTCCCTAACAGGAAGAAACTATCAGCAAACTATGACGAATGATAATGAAGGAAAAATAATTAAGAAGAAAATGAATGGACAAAGAAGAAAACGAAAATCGAAACCCTAAGAGTCTTATCAAAGCTAATTAAAGTAGCGGTTTCTTTTGTTCCCAAATATCATTTGAAACTATTTTAGTGTTTTGACTTTGAAAAATATTGAGTGATTGGCATCACTTTATCAAAATATATATCTACCTGAAGGAAAACTTGGGGTTTGCAGAGCAGTACTGACGAGCCGTAGACGGCGAAAGAGGCTTGTAGACAGGTTGCAAAATACTAAAGTTCAGTTGAGCACTCTCACATTGTAATTATAGGATTGCTGTCATTATCATAGTGCTAATGCAAATCTCCTTTACAAGTATGTAATTTGAGCATTTCCTAATGACTTATAGCAGTAACAATTAGTC
>JAYKTE010101028.1:0-23309 GCA_036873565.1 Xipholeptos notoides
AACGATTCCGATTAACGATTAACTTAAAAATTCAAGAGAATTGTAATGAAAGAATTGTAAATCTAAGGTATTTATTTTATGATACGATTCCGATTCCCCGAAAATACACGATTAATGATTCCAAGGAATCGTCCCATCAGTAGTTTAGTGTTGCAAACAACTTTTCTTTAGAGTTTTAAAAATGACATTAAACTTCACTTACTCTAGGTCTTTGTGTGCAATCAGTTCAATCAGCCCTTTTTTTAAGTAGTATGTTAATTTAAAAACCAGAGATTAAACGAATTTAAATGAGATGTTTATAATGAAAATAAGATTTACAAGTTAATTGTACATAGATTAATGATACAATTGCAGAGAACTAAAATATTAATTTATTCTGTTTTAGATGGATATTGGTTGCTCAAAACATTTATAGAACCAAGATAGTTTCTTTCCAGGTCTTGGGTTTCTTTATTTGCTTAACCAAGCTATTACAATCACTTAATTGGGTTTAATGTAAAGATTAGGCTATTACATAAGTTTGCTGTATTTATTATCGTTACTAACTAAGCTTTGGTTTGGCACATGTCATAACTTGCCTTCCAGTATCTGATGTTTCTATGTTGGTATACACCTCAGTATTGATTAGATAGTTTTTTTTTTATTTATCATTTTAAAATGATTATTTTCTTACATATTTTTTCTAAAAAAGAAATGCTGTTTTTGAATTATCTGTGTATATTACTATTTTGAAGGTTGGTTAATTTAGTAACCTATTAACTTCTATGGTCTTGTAATGATTACAATTACTTTAACTAATGTCTTTTATTAATTGGTTTGTAGAAATCTAGTTGTACTATTTAACTCATAGTTGGAAGTGTAAATAAGATTATACTTTTCTCAAAGGTATTAGCCTGTAAGTGAACTTAACAGACTGGATGGGATTTGAATTTATGTATTATGATTCCAAAGTCTAAGCACTCACTGCTTGGCTACAGATTTCCCCATAGTTTTATTAGTAAATTTTATGATTTGAAATGTGTAAAAATAATAATCATAGAAATTATAAAAAGCTTGCATGGAAAATAACCCTTAATTATCTATTTATTTACATAATTTTCATTTTAATGGCAGCTTTATTTCTTTGTTAACTATATAGTCTTGTTGAATGGAGTTGATTTCAAATATTGTCTGCATATGTTGAAATTATTGCAAACAGATGCTGAATGTGTTGAAAAATATTTGTTCCATTTGTATTTTCAAAAATATTCCAATAAAATTGTTAATGTTCTCTTTATGTATGAATAAAATTCTTTGTTCTTCAGTTCTCTATTTTAACTTTTTATAGAGAAAAATAAGAAATGTATTTGATAATAAAATAGTTTTACGTAGTTATAGTTTCTGAAATAATTTAGTGACGATAACCAGCTGATAGTGTTTTATCACAAGTGTTATGTGAATTCATTTTTTTTAATGAATAAACTCATTCAAACTTTCAAATGTTATATGGATTATTTTGAAAGCTAGAATTCTTTTCAAATAAAATTCTTAAATTCTACGGTAGACCGTATATTATAAATTCCTTTAAAAGGAAAATGTTAATAGAAATGTTTCTTTATTCCTGAAGGAACCTTTTTAAAACATAAATACGCAATAAAACATGCGAACAACTAAGTGAAAGAAGGAAATGCTTGGCGACAAAAACAAATCTTCCATTTAAAACAAAAAAACTACCACTAAATTTCAAGGAAAGATAGATAAAACAAGATATATATAAAAATAATAAGTCAATTAAGGACATCTGAGGAAGGCTGAAGAGTGATTATTTGGTCGAAACGTAGTGAAAGAGATAATATTATGGATGAGGATAATAGTCCGATTAGTACTTTTAGATATAAATAAAATATCTTTTAAAAATTTGATACAAATATGATTCTTTATTTAACCCAAATTAAATTTTTAAATTCATAGATAAAACTGAATTCTTAATGAAACTGTTAGGCCTTAATTAAGATCATAGAGAGGTGCATGGTTAAAATACTGACCTGCGAATCTTGTAAGTACTTGAAATTGGATTAATACAACCAGTTATACTACTATGCTTACAAATGTTTTTGTTTCTTTACTTTATTATCCACTACTTTATATATCATTTTTTTTCTTAATCTTGGTACTTATCTGTCTAGCTCATAAGGTAGAGTGGCCCTATGGTGTGTGTTTGTCCAAAACTTTCATTTTCGAGTGAACAGCACCTCTACCATTTTGCTAAGGTGTTTGTATTTTAGAATAATGACTTTTAAATTTGGCGTTTTATTAGGGTTTTTCATTCTTATCAATTGCTCGACTTAGAGCATTTGTTTTTACCGAATTTGGATGAAATTTCAGATATATATATTTGACAATATCTTACATTGAGTGAGAGATTAGAATTTAAATAAAAAGAATCTAATTTTTTATCCCCCTTGCCAGCATCAGGGTTTCCTTTATTTTCTATCACTTTTGACCAATTTTGACAAAGTTTTAGATAAAAGTTCTCAACCCTAGTGTTGATTAAATAGAAATTTTGTTTAAATCTCAGCTTTTATCCTACTTTTCAGTGTTTGAATTGCATGCTTTTTTTGTCACTTCCAGTGATTTTTGACCAAGTGTACTGGAATTCATTGTATTGATTAAAAAAAGATTAAGCTTTTTTTGTAACTGGATATTAGCATGGTATCCAGTTTTCGATAGTAATTTTATAGTAAAATGATTCTCTACTTTTAAACACTACATTGGCATGAATTATAATAGATAAGGATTGAGTGTTTTTTAGAATCCGGACTTTACAATTTGGCTTTTTATTGACAGATTTTACTCTTTTGTCCCATTAGTCCTATGTGTTACGTTTTTATGAATTTCAATGAAATTTCTGATGTTTTACTACCTGCCTTCAGTTCTCTTAAGAATCTTTGCTCTTTCAAGTCTCTTTTGCTTTTGGAGGTATGAGAAACTGCCTTTTCTCATAGGGATACAATCGAAGATCGTTTTTTAGGATGTTTCTCATTGAACCGTAGCTCACATTCATATCTTTGGCCATCTGTCCGATGGATCTCTTTGGGTTTCTCCTCACCCTCTCTTGAACAGCTTTAACCACTTTCTTTGTTCGAGCAGTGCAAGGTCTTCTACTCTTAGGGCGATCTTCAGATGTACCAAGTTCCATAAATCTATTCACAACATGGTACATGGTCGATTTGGCAACTTTTAAGACTTTAATAATTCCCCCTTGAAATAGAGCTGAATGATAGCTTCTTGCTTGATCATTTTAGACATCACAGTTAATTTTTTTTTTAAATATACATACAGAAAAATGAAAAGATAGAGTTTAGCCAAATGTTTGACATATTCAAAGACATTTTAAGTTACATTCAATATGTTTAATCCTAAATTCCAAAAAAATGCCAAGGAATTTCTACTCACCCTGTAAGTTCTGATGGCTAGTGTATTGACGAAAGAGAAAATTCTGAAAGAGAAAACCGACAGCCTTGTGGTTGATGGCTGAAATCGAAACTGCCAATAACTACATAAATATAATCTCGTGTCAAATCGCTCTGTGCTTGACTGGGTAAAAACATACAAGTATGAAAGCCTGATTTCACTATCTGTCTCCTAGGCTTTTATGCTTAAAATAAGACTTTTACTACTTTTAATTTGTTGCACTATTTATTCAAATTTGTTTCTTCTTGAAATAATAAAAAAGGAACCCAGACATTATTACTCAGTGCAAATGTCTTTCCAGCACAAACCAACACTTCAGGTATATCAATTGTATTCATTGGAGGAGGATATTAAAGTTACCAGCCGTTTATTATTTTATTTTGCAATAAAACCAAATATTGGATAAAATGCATTTGATATCTTTGAACATTGGTGACATACCTTCATTTAAGTATTATATAACCTATATTTAGATCTACACTTGTTGTTGACTGGTAAATGATAAAGCTAATAAAATTTTAAAATATTTTTCTGTATATCTAATTTATATTAATAGATAATGTCAGTTTTGTGGAATATCTATCTGGAAACTGATATTCATGATTTCTTTTGCTACTTTTGAAAATCTGGACTAAAGTTCAAGGCAAGATAGAAAAATCATTATGATTATATAATATTTTAAAGCATTTTTTCAAACACAATATTTGTCATTGCTTAATTTTGTTTTCCATTGTCTAATTAGAAAAAATACAGGAGTTTTGGTTATTGGATATGATTTCATTGTTTTTTTTTCTTCTGCAATCAAAGTTGGGTTAGAATATATAGACTCTTCTATTCACACATCTCCAGCTATTGTTCCTATTTCAGTTCCAATATTTATAACCATTGTTGTGTTTGTTTGCCTATTTCAAGTGCCTTTTTTTTTTAAAGTTATTTCATCTGTTTAGAATTTAAAGTCAAATTCTTCATTAAATCCATAAGAATGGGCTGTTCTCCTTCTGCTGTGATTATCTTGTACTGATCAAATTTTTTGATCTCCAATTTCTAACTAAAGTTCACCTAAAATATCTTTTAACTAAATTTTCATTATTTAGAGTATTTAGACCATTATCTTCATTTATATTGTTATTCATGCAATATTTCTGCTGGTATACTCCCTGGGACCTTTGACTTAATGAATGTCGCCATTCAATTTATATATTTTCCAGTGTATATCATCTGAAGTATGACTACAGGAAAAATATTGAAAGATATGTAATTTGTTGGTATCCGTAGTGAATAGAACTGAAAGATAGATTAAAAGAGTTCAAAGTTTGTGTTTTTACATCATAGGTTCCAATTTTGACTGGAAATACTTGAACAATGCCAGAGACAACATCAGCTCAAATATTGTGTATATAACAATAAAGATAAAACATTTGCCTGAATACTCTGTAGAATATGCATTATCAGCACTTCATCTTAAAAGTTATGACAAACAATGCTTTGTTTCTTGATCAGGAGACCAAGACTGAAAAACTTTCCCATCCCATCTTATAAAGTTTTTATTTGTTTGCTTGATACAAGACTTGTCATTGTTTATGACACAATTTTTAAAGTTGTTTATGATTATTTAATTTTAATTATCTTTTTTTTTCATTAATAATGTTGCTATTAAAACCTAAATGAGGAAATCGTGCAATGTGTCTGCCGTACTCTGCTGAAAAAAAATATAGGTCTACAATTGTACTGTTGAGTAATGGGTATTTCCAAAAGCTTCTTCATTATCAATTAGGGATAAATTAAGTTTTTTTTGTCAATCAATGTTAAAACTATTACTTAGTTTTCAAAATCTACAAATATGGCATGGATGAATATTTCCAATTTGAATTTCTTAACAGAGTCAGGGTTGGGAGGCATTAGAATTTAAAAAAAAAGTGGTCAAACAATAAGGAACAAATTAATTTGTATTTTTCAATTTTTTAATTGTATATTATTTTTGCTGCAAAATATGAAATTACTTGTATTCATTATTTGGATTACTGATTAAAAAATAGAAATATTGTAAAAAAAAACTTGTATATGGTTCATTATTTGTAGCTATTTTCCCTCAATAGATTAATAAAAAACATAATTTTTTTAAAATCAGTTGATGTCTCTTTGCAAAAAACATTGTATATTTATGATCTACCTTTAAATATTGTTGGTACTTAGTAAGATAACCTAAGATTAACTTGTCCCCCTTAATCAGGAAATTAACCTGTCCATAGGCATAATTCTCTGTATGTACTGATTGATTTTAATAAAAATTAGTTTTGTTAAATATTCAACTAATTTCTTTTATTTGTGAAATCTTAATTTTATCAATTAATTTTTAGAATGTTTTCCTCAGTTTTGTTAAAAAAGTTAATTAAATTGTGTCTTAAATTTGCTAGTTACTTTTGTTTTTAAATGTAGGCCAAATAAATACTTTGTAGGACATTGAACTCTTGTATCATTTGATTACTTATTTGACTATTTATATTCCTCAAGAATAGTTATATGTTGTTTCACATTTCTATCTGGAAGGTAGATGTTATCAATGTAAATGGCAAATAATAATATATAGATAATATTAACCCTTTTATTCCACCTGTTTAATTATTTCAGTGTGTTTTATTGACTTCTCAAGGTTTACAACAAGAGATTTGAGATTTTGTTTACTAGTGATTTTTCTTTTTTTAACCTAGTAAACTCAAACATCAAAAATAGTACTTTTTGATTGACAATTTAGATTATTAGCAACAACTTTCTTCTTGTATATTTGTGTTAAATGATCTTTTAGCTAGCTTCAAATGTATTTTTGAGACCAGGTAAACCACCATTGGTTAGATAGTACAAATATATTTTTCAATTTTTTTTTCCACAATAAAAACATTTTTGTACTTATTCATTGAAGGATGAAAAGGTGTTTTTTCTTTCTTGAAATTTATTTGAAAAATATCTTTTAAAGAAATATTCAAGGAATTTCTTTTGTGATGTCGTCTCAGAATGGCTTTTCATATTTAACTGAATAGCACATAAATGAAACAGTTGCTGAACCCATTATTTAAAAATATTTTATGTTATGGCTGCTTATTTTACATCCATTTTATGGCTGTTTCTCACACCACCTAATTTTTTTACAACTTTGTTTTGTAGATATATCTATTTTTTTAGTTATTTCTAATAAACTCTAGTTTATAATAGTAATTTCATTGTGTGTATTTATGCTTAGTGGGGCTTATAATTCTTTCCTTCAATATTTATTTACTATTATACCTTCTTCGTTAAAATTTACAATTCTTGCTTAGTTATTATCTTAGATATTTTTTACATAGCTGTAATACCATATAACTTTTTATTTTTAGTTGTTGAAAGAAAATTTCAGTTGTAGTTCATTTGCATGAATTCATTTTAGAGTTACAGCATGTAGCCCCTTCTCTATTTTTTGATAGTGGCCATTGCTTCATTATACAAAACAGAAGTTCACAACATTATTTTAATAGATCTTTTCACTCTCAAAAACTTGTTGGACTAGAAATATAAATTCTTAAATGAAGGAAAAATTAAAAACACTCTTTGTAAATAAAGCCTTTCGCTTTTTTGATATTTTAAACCTAGGTTTTTCAATCATTGCAGTTAATTTTAATATTGTTCTATTCTGTCCAATTATCTTATATAAAAGTAAAGTTGTGTGTGTCTGTTTCTCTATCAGAAAATTTTGAAATTTGATGTATGGGGTATTTGCACCTGTGTAACTAATTTCATTTGGTTTTGTACCAGAAAAACAGCTGTGAGGTGGTTAAACTTGAAAAATTGGATTGTTGCAGGGCTCATAGTGTCTGCTTTGTTGGTCATTTGGGTGTCAATGTAACCGCAGTTTTCTAAAATAATTTTCGGCTTTCAAAAAATTACGGCAGTTTTCTTCCAAATTAACCATAAAGGAGCATCAAAGCAACCTACCCTCAGCAAGGCTGGGCAATACTTCTAGTTTCTAATATTTTTCTGTGACCTTGCACCCAAAACAAAAACAAAAAAAAAACATTATAACACATGTTTTGGGGGGATGGGTTGGCTAGTGATACATTATACACTAATTGATCATTTATTGAAAGAAGAAGAAAAACATTCTCCAAAATCAAGTATTTTTTATCAACCCAAATTTGATATGAAAGGAATTATTTTATGGTTCTAAGTGGAAGATCCCATTGAAAATAATATATTTAAAAAAAGTACTTCCTTTATTCCAAAATAGTTGGGCTACAGCCAAAGACTTGGCTTATCCTTTCTTTTTGAAGAGAAAGAAAGAGAGAGAGAGAGAGAGTGATATTTTGTCAGCTGCTTTAGGTTAAATTCTCAGACTTTGTAGTTGTATAACATAACAAGAGCTCAAATCCCAGTCAGACCAATTATATTCACTTTGTTTTGAATCTTGAAATCAATTTATTTGAAGGTTATTGAAAAAGTCTAAACTAATAGAAGTGTGATAGGAACCACATTATCAATATATAGATTAATATAAACTTTAAATTGAAAAAAAAATATTTTTGGTATTGAAAAAAATTTGCTTGTCTAATTCATATGCATAGGTAATTACAAATACACACATCTATGCATAAAATATCTTAAATCAGCTGCTGATGTCGATATACTATGGAAAAAAAAATCAAACAATCCTTGCTTCTATGTGCAGAAAAATGTTAAATTCATATTTGAACAAAAAAGAATAAAGATTGTATCTCCAAATCAATAATATACTTTAAAACAAACTAAGCTAAACCAAATCCTGTGTACATGCATATTTGCATAAACCTAAAAAAAACCAGAACCACTGTTATGAAAAAGTGACAAATATTTACTTAATGATATTTACAAATACTGTAATATCAAATTCATTTTTGATTGGAAAAGGGCTTTAATAATGAAAGGAAGTTTTATTTTTCATACTCTTGTTTAGGCACAATTTGCAAAGAAAAATGCTAGAGCTATATCTCTAAAATATCCTTTATTAGAATGAAAGGTATATAGGTTTCAAATATGTATTTTGTTTTTCTCTTAAACTTTTAACTTGACTTATGAGTATATTATGTTCTTTGTCATGTAGAAAAAATATAGTTAATTTATTCAATCTTTTTGTTTACTATGAGTATGTTTTGCCTTGTTCCTAATATCTATGAAATTTGAATTCATAATCGGAAATCAAGTGTATACTAATTAAAGATTAATTTTAACCTCAAAAACTGTTTATTTTCAAGCTTCAACACATTATCACTTGTATGAATAACAATAATTCAAATGGATATTGATAACCTATAATTCGATCATGAAAAGGTGTGGATGATTTCTCACTATTTCATATTTAGTCTATATATATATATATATATATATATATAGTTTTCTGTTTTATGAAATATCATTTACAAAATTATTGAATACCGTGAAAAAAATAAAAAAATAGAACAGTGTATGAATATAGCACTTCCATCTGTGACACCAATAAAGAATATTGAATTCTGATGTGGCTTAATTTTTCTAACCTGACCGACATATTTTATTTTTTAATTGTTTGAAAAAATCCATGGATAACAATTGCTTTGATTATTTTCAATCAATAAAGAAATCACTGATAAATTAAATTTTACTTGATAAAGAATTAAGTTTTTTATAACGCTATTCAAATGTGCAAATTAAAAATTCTATAACTTTAAAAAGGAGATTTTTTATATTTATGTTTTTTTTTTCGTTATTTTAAGTCTTCATCTTATTTGTTGGCATTCCTGAAATGAAACTTAATAATTTCATGTTTAGAGTTTTCAAACTTGAGTTTCACAAGTAAAAAACATTTGAAAGTGGAAGAAGAGTACATTGGCGAAACAAATAGTGTACATATACAACCATAAGAATTAGTACAATAGTGTAAAAAAAATCTGATTAGCACAAACTCTGTGTTTTAGTTTAAATTTCCTTATAAATACTGCATTATTCTTTTACTGTATGTATCTGCTTAAACACAGTTTATAGAAAAATAAGTAGTGCATAATCTTGCCTGTTTAAGATTAATATTTATTTCTCTACATAGATAGTAAATGCATATTTTTATTGAGTAAAAAGCAAGGACTACAACTACAATAATGAAGTATTTTATTCAATTGTGAATGCATTAAAAAGGATATTTAAATTTCTCTTTAATGTCTGATAACATTGGGTGTCAGTTAAAAAAATTGCTAAGATAGTAAATTGGAATTGAAATTTTTTAGTAGTATTTAACAAACTTTATATTTACTGCAGTAAAATTTGATTTAATCAATTTTTTACATTAAAGATTATTAGTTTGTTAAGCATTAAACAAACATTTTGTCTGACATAAACTTATTTAATTACAGTTTTAAATATGTAATCTTAGACACAGTGGTGCACCTAATGGGTAAGATTTTAATGCACTTTATTTAACATTTGAATCATTTTAAGGCTATTCATTAGTATTTCATTGATTAACTTTTTATTCATTTCCAAGTACAAAACAATAGGATTTAGTTGCTTAACTTTTTGTTGGATTTGTAAACTCAGAGGTCTATGTAATATAACTGACAACTGTTACAAAACTAAAAGAGTGGATTAGAATTATTTTTGCTGAAATAATGCTCAAAGCGCATAAGAAAACTATTTTGGCTTACCGTGTGAGCAAATTAAATTGATCAAGAATGATAGGGGCCATATTGAAGTGCACAACTAACCTACAGTTGCACTAAGCCTGTTCAAATTTTGTGTAATTAAATCCAGTTGCATTTAATTTGTAGTAAAGTTTCAATAAAATCTGTTGAGAGGAAAGAACATTATTGAAGTTTTAAATCTGGCACATTAGTTGCGTCACTCTGTATAATTAAAAAAACATGTTTAATTTTTTTTCTTTAAAATCAAATAACCATTATATTGTGAATTTAAGACTTGCTGCAATGATTCCTATAAAATCAGATTTTTGTTTGGTATTAAACCTCTACTTTAGAATACTTGATCTTTTGTAAGTTGTGTTAATTCAACATTATCAAATAAAACCCCAACCTTGCAAACTTTTTTTTGAAGCAGTTGAAGAAATTGTTTCTGGTTTATACAAGTTGTGTTGCTGCTTTATTTAATTGTATTTTTAATGCTACTTTTGGAAATAACTTTTTGTTTTTATTCCTTTTCCTTATTTTACTTGAATGCTTATCTTAAAATATAATTTGTTAAAAACTGAGTAGGCTTTTCACTTTCTTTTTTATATATTCTTTTTTTTTCAATTATCATCAAAATGATGTAGCTAAGTTTCTAATGGAAAGTTCATTGTCATCTGAGATCAACAGTTTATGTAATTAAAAAAAATAGACAAACAAAACAAACCATGAAAAAAGGATTAAGTATTCAAAAGTAGGCTAAAGAAATACAGCTATCAGACAAATATATCACCAAGTGAACTTATTTTTGGCTGAGAAAAAGATGTTTGAACTTGTTTGTGGCTGTTTATAAAGTTGTATTTTTGGATGAGTTAACTCTTTACAATCTGAAAAAAGACAAACTTGTTGAAAATATATTTTTGCTGGATATCAAGTTGAAAGAATGACATTTCTTTACCAATCAGTGTAAAAAACAGGAAATCTCCTGAAAAGGAAAAAACTTGGAGCAATAAATGCATTAGCCAAACAGAATGTTGAATTCAAATTGATTAAAGTAATACTTTGTAGAATAAAAAAAATTCTCTACTGAAAAAACAATTTTTTCACATTCATTTCATCTGGATTCCATAATTGTTAAAAATGACATAAACCTACAAATTATTCCTGACTTTTTTCTAAAATGTTAAACTAATCTCAAGATTTTTTTCATAATTTATGTAGTTTTTGCCTGCAGTTGATATTTAAACATTTTCTTTGAAATTACACACAACCTTTTACCTTAAACCTTTATTGAACCCTTTCCTTATAACTCCTTCTAAAAAACAAAATAAAACTGAAATCTGAAGCAAAAACCTGAAATGCGTGTTCTCACTTCAAAAAATAGAACAAAGCTAAAGTGTGCTGGGGTGGGGCCATGTATTGTGTCAAGTCGGGTAAATATATATTTTCTGCTACGTGTTATAATCCATTGAAATACAGTTAACTGTATCCTCTTTCCCTTTAATGATAACCAGCCATTAAATCGCAGGACAGGGTCAGTATTGAAATTTACTTAGGGTAGAATTTGTTTTTTTGTAATATTTGGAATGACGCCTGATGATTTTTAGCTTTATTTGTCAAGCTGTTGTCCTCATCCGTATCATTGTTTTATTTACAACGTTTTGGCTGAAACATAATCGGAAGTCTTCACAGAATTTAAAACTTACCTTTTATTCAAACCACAGGGCGTAGGCAGTTTTGGTTCTGTTCACCATGACCGCCAAGGTGTGTTAAGCCTTGGAACCTTAGTAATTACTGCTTTCAGATAATGCTCACTTCGAAACCACAGAAACTCAACACCGTTACCCATTGAGCCAATGATAAGGATGAGAACAACAGTTAAAAAAATAGATCTACAGATATATATATATAGCTATTTACTGATATATATATGTATAGGAATTTTACTTTTTGTGAACGTCCAATGTCTTTGCAAGAACATTTATATTTTGCTGCTTTCACATTATTCAAATCAAAAAGTTTTTCCAAGTTAATTGCAGTATCTGTGTTAAATCCACCTTTGAATTTTGCTAACCAACACTTAACCATTGATCTATCTATTAAACTATTTTCATCAAAATTGTTTTTGAATGTTTCTGCTTTTTACCCCTTTTTAAGAAGAGCATTATGAACCAAAAGTGCGACATTTGGCTCCTGATTTTTTGGTCTTGATGAAAACTAACAAAAGTTGGAGAGAAATAACTTATTTTTAGCATGAAATATCTTAGTAGATAATTATCCATTATCAGTTTGAACATGTTATTATTAACTGACCCCTTCTCATTACTCTTTTTCCTTTAACACTACACCTGGACTATTTCTCCAAGCAGATTCTAAGCCCCTGCTCTTTTGGCTGATAGTTTATGGGAACCAATTTGCTTTATATAAACAAAGCAGGAGCAAGTTAGCTAGCTGGGTAGGTGTTATATTGGTATCCCTTTTCATTTTTACTTTCCTCATTCTTTTTTTCTATCTGGTTGCACTTCTTCATTCTTTTTCCTTATGGCAGTTTTCTAACTACCATTGATTGGTTCACCTACCTGTTTGAGCTTGACTCGACTTTTACTGTTGATGCATAACAATAATCTTCTTTTATTTGTTGTCTGCTCCCAGCTGCTGTTTTACCTGAGTATTCAACTGATCTCTCTCTTAATGTCTGGGGCGTTTTTCCTATTGACCCTTCCCCAGTACTCTTTTTAACATTTCCCCACCTCCTAATCCTAGTATTTTTATTTGTATTCATTTCCATATCAACCAAAAAATTCACCCTGAATATTCTTTACATCTCTTCCTCTTTCTGTATTACCTGCTGTTTCTATGGACTCCAGAGAACAGACATTCTATTTTGCCAGCTTCCTAAAACTTATAAAAACACATGGTGTAAATATAAGCTGGTTAGCTATAATTATACTTTTAAAGCTGAAAGCCTTATTTTTGTGTTGACTTGCAAGCATATACCAGTGAATGATAGCTTAGTAGGAGGCAAGATTCACTTTCTTTATATAATGCTTATAATGATTAGAACTTGATTAGGGAAAAACCTTTGACTGGAATTATTTGGTTTCAGTTTTGCATGTATAACATGCAAAAATAATATAATATATAGATATTACATGTTAAAATTTTGGATTATAAAATACAGTAACAATTTAATCTTTAAAGATGAACAACATTTTAGGTTCATTTCATTTATATTACTTGTTGGGTTTAAAAATGATTATTAGATATTTATGAAAATTTTCATAAGACTACTTTTATCTTTGGCTTGATTTGATTTTAGGTCAGTTTTTTATGTTGTCCTCTTTTAACTTAGATATGGGCTGAACTGATGAAGCATATCTATTTGTACATGACATATTGTAACTAATTTTATTTATAATGTTCACACTATTTCTTCTACTGAAACAAAATTGGGAATAAATTTATTAAATTTGATTGGTTGGTATCCTAAGTACATAGTTCATGGGAACATAAACAAGAATGACTAGATTTTTCAGGAGGTGACAAAAAGACAAATATGAAATTTCCATGTTTTTCAGCCCACACTGAATATATTCAGGAAATCACATCATTTCTAAAACTATTTTGAAAATCAAAAGTTTTTCTTTTTACATTGTGCATATTTGTTTGATATCGATATTAAGAAATATATTTGCATTACCTGTTTTTTGCTATAACTTTCTAATGAATAAACTAGATACTTTTCCCAATTCTTAAGTCTAAACTATTGGAATATCTTTATATTTGTTAGTGTGTACACTGATAACTTTTAAAAATATGTTGTGGGTGTATTAAGTTTTGTATTTCACAGCATAAGTTTAGATGATAAGAAATATTTCAGTTCTTGATTTTGGATGACATAATATAAACAATGAAAAAAAAATCTTATGTTTTGTAAGTTCAATAAGAGTTATTGATCCGTGATTGTTGAATCTCTTGACTAAGTTTTTGATCTTGTTAAACAAGAATAGATTTTTATACATATTTCTGTGTTCAAGTAGTTAATATGGAGATCAATATGTATTACTTAATATGACTTATGCTGTGGTGATAATTGTCTTGGATGATCATCTTTGATTTTAAGTTCTATATTTCCAAATTGACTTCAATGTTAGAAATAAGCCAAAACAAAATCATCGCTCTTGTAAAAACAAGATTTCTTTTTGTTTGAACTACTCAAATGAAGATGAGTGGACTTTACCCGGGATCAATATTTAATATAATTAAATCTAATTCTAATAAATGCATTTTTTTACCACTCCCTAAAATTATTCCCTCACTATATCATTTATGAATTTAGTTGTCTTTTGCATTTATTATTATAGATCGCAGAAAACTGATGGTCAAGGAAAAAATAGAGTAATTTGATTTTATGTCAATTCTTATCAAATTAGTTAGTCTAACTTGAGTGAATTTTTCTATAAATGATGTTTTTTTGAACTATGACATTATGAAAATGTTTTGTTTTTTTAAACTTTTCTTTTCATATCTGTCATATATTGATTTCATTGAAAATAGTTTTGATCTACCGAGAATTGATACCATTGTTTATAATGTTATTTATTATTACTAATTTCTAGAAAAAAGCATACTCTTCTACCAGTTTTCTAAAGATCAACTTGTTCCTTGCTCATGAGATTTTCCCTGCAACATATAAAAGCAATTTGTTTTAAAATTTGATTATACTCCATTGTATCAACCATATGTAAAGTACATTAGAATTTCCCAATTCCTCAACATAGCATAATCTAGACTTATATGAATTTGGATTCATCTTTAAATTTTTGTATTAACTTAATGAAGCTTTTTTCTTGAATCATAATAATATTCTTCAAACCCAACATGTTTGCTTTAGAGGTTTTGTAGCATATATATCTTTTATTTTCGATATCTTCTTCAAAAACAAATACAATTTTTAAAAAGATATTTATTGCCCATAGTTAATGCACTCTCTAGTCAGCATTTATAGATTGAAATTAAACTTTTGGAGTTACAGGTTGGAATAAAATTCTGCACATTTTTCCTGCACCGATTAAAATTAATGCAGTCTAATAAAACTAAACCAATTGTAAACATGGGTTTATTATGTGGTAGGCTTATACATATTTTGTTTGTTACCACTAAAAATCTTTCTTTACAAATAAATTGATTTCAGATAATTCTTACAAAGTCAAAGATTTCAGCATTAAATTTGCTTAAGATATTAAATATCAATAACCAAAGAAACCTAATTATAATTTCTTATAACAATTCATCTTGAAAATAGATGCTTGCAAAATAAGTCCTCTCCCCCCCCCAAAAAAAAAATAAATAAATAAAATAACACAACTATCAGCTTGTCTCTAAAGCCTTTTTTACCCTCAATAGCAAACAGCTCTGATGTTTGGGTTAGATTAGTTGTAATATTTTTTGAAAACATTTTTTGATTAAATAATTTAACCTATAAAGTTTTATGAGAATTTACTGATTTGTTTTTTCTTCATGTCTTTAAACATTTAAATCAACCTGACTTTAAGACCTAAACTTTTAAAGTACCTACTAGACAGCCATCTTTATGTAAATGCCAAAATAAATTACCTTAAATTACTGCAGGGTGTGTACTATACTTGACTAAAATCTATAATAATTGAAGCCAAAATCTTCCACTGGGATATGCTAATTACTCTTGTGTTCAAGTGTTGATACTTTTATGAACTGTAATTTTGGATAGGTGATAAGATACTAAGATAAGAAGAAAAGTACAGAAAAAACAATAGTGAGAAATATTGCAATAGAAAAATAAAATCACTTCCAGAATTTTTCCTTTTAAACTTCATTGTTCAAGTTGCCTAATAGTCTTGCAATTCAGGATTTCAGTTTGAATTTGATTGTTTAAGATTTATTTCAATAGAGAATTTTGATATAAATCTAAGACCATTATTCAAAATGTAATAATTTATTTTTTCTCATGTATGTCTATTATCTATCATATACAATAATTATCTAGTAGTAGTGCATATGAAAAATGACTGTTTAGGATTAGTTGAGTATTTGAGCTTTCTTTTTATGTTTATTTCCTACAAATTTCTTCTATGTTATGCTGTTTAAGTTGTAAAATTCTGCCATAATTTTATTACACATTACAATCAGGGAAAGATTTGTTAATTTGAATAAGATCAATTCTTTAGTTTATCAGGTAAGTATTTTGAAGAAAAACAAAACTCAGTCAATCGCCAACCTATTATTTCAATTTAAATACCTGCATTGGTATTACATAGGAATTTTACTCTATCCCACATTTTATAAATTTATGTTACACTAGATTTTCCCCCCTGAAAAAAATGTAACTGATGCGTATACAAGTTAATAATATCATCTCTATTGTTGTTTCCATTTCTTGAAACTTGTTAGTAACATGCTTTACATACTCCATTACTGGTTTTTATATTTTGAGTCTTATTGTCTTATAAATCAGCCTAACAAATTCATGTAATGTAGGTATAATTTTTGTGTGTATGTGGAACTCTCACCTGTTTTGCAAAGTCTTTATAAAAGCTTTCTATTTTTGTGTGCAAGTTCTCAGCATTTGTGGGAAAACAACAACAATATTGTTGATGTAATTCACAGAATATAATTTTCATGTTTTTTTGGAAATCGCAACGATTTGTTTATATTGCCTGCTTAGCATGTCAATTGGTAAACATTATCTATATTACTCTTAAAAAGATAAAAGTACATAAAACATTTGGTTATTCAATAAGTACTCATAATTTCAGTTGACATTTTTCTATTCCTGGCTAAGATATCGAAGATAATAAATCGACCTAAAAAATACTTTTATCTTCTGTGTTTCACCTGGTATGCCTTTTGGCCTTCTTCAGGTATTATTTTAACGTATGAACCTTCATTTTGAAATCAGGGGCCTTCTTGGAACTGCAAACATTATCTTTATTTAATCTATGGAAGTAAGGATTATCAGTTACTATGTCAAACTATATTAGGTACTCTTTTAGCTATTTTCAATCAGAATTGAACCTACTATATCCACTAGGTAGAAACATTGAAGAACATAAAGTATATAATAGCAATTCTTTAATAATAAATAAGCAATTCAATATTCTACTGACTAAAAAAAAAAACGGTTTAAGGCAATAAAAATTAAACCTCAAATGTCTGCAAAGATGCAGAGTGTAGTGATACTGGCATTCTTCTGGAGATAATCAGGTGCATTGACTGAAACATTATGATGATAATGATGAAGACTAGAGTAGAAGTTTGAATAACTTAAGTAAGGAGACTACCATTTTAATTATATCAATAATTATGTATTTTAAGGAATATGGTCTTGTTGAATATTCTGGATTTTGATTATAAATACTATGAAACCAATTACCTACACACACAAAAATTGTCATTAAATAACTTAAAAGGGTTGATTTGCCCTTAAAGAAAATAATCTAATCTTTGTGTTTTACTATTTACAGTGAAAATGTAACCAACTGATGTTTTTTTAACTTACTATTTTAAATTCTTAGGATGTGAATTCAATTTAGGCAACTTTTTCTTTTTCTGTTTGAAAAAAAATCAAGTTGAATTATACTAAATAGAGCGCATATTCTGTAATGTAAATCTGAAGGAGATTTTCTAAGCCTTTCTTGTTAGTGATTGTTTAATTATCTATATTGATATCTTAATAAATTTATGACACATAAATATATATTCCATTGGAGATGAGGACATATATCATATCATGTCTAATTTTATGTTCACAAGTGACAAATTTATTATATTTTTAGAACAAGATGTTATTCTCTTTTAGAATACCAAGGGGAGAATTTTAATTTTCAATCCATAATATATTGATCATGTATTCCCAATTTATAATTTTTATTTTGATAAGTATCTTTAAAATAATGAAATATATTCAAAAGAATTTTAGACCTTGTATCTTATAATTTTTATTTTCAAATATCTTAAACAACATCACAGTTCTATATTTTTTTTGCTTGTATTTTGATACATAATATTCTAAAAGCATTCTTTAGAAGTGTTCATTTTTTCCCATAAGATTTTTTCTGACTACATATGGTTTTGGCCAATGCATTGAATTCTTATTTCGTAAATATGTTTTGCATATCCAATTTGTTCTTAAACCTAAATTGTTTGTTTGAATTTATGAGACTAGTTTGGATTATTATTATTATCATCCAAATTATTTGACTTCTATTTATCTTTATAATTACATTCACAACATTTTGACTAATATGCCCTTAAGCCTTCTTCAGGTATTTTGCAAACTCAGAAACTTTCATATTAAATACAACAACTTCCTTAGAACTGCAACCTAACTTAGTTCAAACATAGATTGACATAATACCTGTTGATGCTTATGGAATGTAGATGGCTTACTCCTGAAGATAAAACTAAGGGTTAGGTTTGCACTTCCTAGGTTTCAAGTTTGTGTAATACCTGAAGAAGATTGAAGGGTATATCAGCAGTAACATTGTGAATATGGCAATGAAAATGAGAACACAGTCTAAATAATAAATTATATACTCAGTTAAATTATAATTTTTGGTTATTTCTAATGATATTGCTAAAAGATAAATGATTTTATTGGGACTCTTTTTAGAATAGTATATAATTTTAAATATTTTTATTTCATGCCATGGCAGCTGATATAGCAGTTAATTTGTAAAGGTGGAAAAGTTATTTTTAAAATATTGATAATGTGCCAAAAAATGACTTATGTTAATTCCTAAATTAATAACCATCTAATTTGAAAAATAATTATCTATATTAAAATTTGATTTTAGTATTAATTAGATTATATAGTACTAAAATAAAAACAAAAAAAAATGTTATCATATAAATACTTAATTCTCTGTCTTTTGTCTATTAAAACATTATCCTACATTTTGTTCTTTTAGAACCATTAAGAGTAGCAAGTCATTTATTTATATGTCATGTGGGTGTGACTGGTGCTAAACAACTATTTTTAGATTTTTAATGTACTACTCTACTGTGTCTCTTCATCTATTGGGTTTGTTCTCTGAATGTCTAAGATCTTTTCACATTTGGCAAGGACAGTCTAATTTCCTGAAATCTGATCTGTAGCCTTTGGAGAGAAAAATCAGAAAATAGAGCAAGGGGTTATCCTTAGATATGTAAACAGCTTGCTCTGTTGTCATTGTCTCGTCTTCTTATCAAGACTGTCTGAGTCAACAAGAAATGAGGCAAGTTATACGAATCTTGGAGGTTTTAATCAATAGATTTATTTCATGAACAATAAAAGAACAATTTTCTTAGTTATGAAATAATACATTTTATTGGTTATTTCTTTCTTTTTATTAATAATTCAATTTTTAAAAATTGAAATTTGTTCAGCGATAAAGAATTATTAGTTTTGAAGATTCTTGAATTTAAATCATTTTATGCTTGTCTTGTTATTTGACTGTTTAAGCTACCTGTAGATAGTAAAATTAAGTTATACAACAATTCTTTTCCCTATCCATATTGCTTATTTGGTAAAGAACAAAAATCTGTCATATCTGTAAATAGCACTAGTAATCTGATAATTTTGGATAAAAAATAAAATGCCAAACAATTTTGAAAATTAAAAAATTGATAATTCTTTTTTAATGCTTAAAATGTTTTTATATGCTGGTAAAATCTGTTTTCTTTCTTCAAAAATGAAAAAAAAAAACATTCTTTTTTTATTTCCTTGTATTTTTAAAGATTG
Source organism: Xipholeptos notoides (assembly GCA_036873565.1). Taxonomy (NCBI): domain Eukaryota; kingdom Metazoa; phylum Mollusca; class Cephalopoda; family Idiosepiidae; genus Xipholeptos; species Xipholeptos notoides. The sequence goes on from JAYKTE010101028.1 coordinate 19,864, forward strand.
ATTGAAAAATTTGGTTGATAATTTTAAAAAAATGCTTTAATTGTGTATGCAACTGTGTATGCAATTAGTTTTAACCTTATAGGAATAATATCTTGTGGATCTTTCTTATTATGCTATATATGCCAATAACTGCTTCAGTAATTTGTTTCTGATTCATACAAACTTTTATTGAATTTTAAATATAATTTTTTTGGTTTTCTGGATTATTGTAAAAAATAGTTCTGTAAGCTATTAAAACAAATGTTCCAGTTGATTAATGCTTCACAATATAAAACTCTTAGGAAAGGGATTATTCTTTGCTCATTTCAGTAATATAAATAAATTTTGGTATAGCTCAAGACCATTCAATTATATTTGACTTCTTAGATTATGGTTCACCTCTCCTGCTATACACTAGATGGAAATTAGTAAAAAGTAAAGCACTATTTGTGTAATTACTATAAATAATAGCTATAGTAGCCAAAAGGGCTTGTAAATAAACACAGCTTTGATATTCAGGTTGCATAAACATTAACAAATTTATTGGTAAAGCATTAGTAATTTCTCAAGTCAACAGAAAAGCTGTTTTAAATGAATCTAACTCCTCAAAGGACAAATTGAAGTGTTATTTTTTCTAAATTAGATTATCTAGAAATTTGCTATTACTAGGGGGAACTCCTGTGGCGCAATGGGTAACTACTTGGACTTCTGGAATCATAATATGTAAGCTCAAATTTCAGTTATGTTAACACTAAGCTGATATGCTTGGAAAGGAATAAATCCTACTGTTCCCTCCAGCTATTGGTTAAATAGTGCAACTACTGTTATTCAAGGACCATGTTAAAAAAAAGGCATTTACTGAAAATGATTATTCTCAGCATTAAGTGATGGAAAATATTGAGATGTGATTAAACAAACCAATTTTTTTTATTATGATTCCAACTAATAAAAAGAAACTTTTTAATTTATTTTTTCCCTAAATTTTTTTCAGATATACTATTTTATGTTGAATTTTATTTTTAAGAGGATTGGATTGAAAAATAATGACTAATACAATTACTGACATATAAATAGTAATGATATTTATTTTTCCTTATTTAATGGTAAATATCTCTCAAGTTACTCTACTTTGAAAAAAAAAATCATTATTACGAGTGGTACTTTATATTACTGGTAGTTTTCTGCCAACCGTGTTGAGTAATCTAGTAAAGCTTAGGAAGAAATCAACTTAAGTTTAGTACCCTGTATCTAGAGTGCCCTGACAGGGTAATGCAGAAGAAAGAGGGCTGGCTATTTTTGTAGCAATGCTAATCTGCCCCAGACTAACATAATTTTAAATTTGGTCTTCTGATTAACTTGTTTGATAAAACTTAAATTTAAGAGCCACAGCAGACTAAAGTAAAATTAATTTTAGGACTGTTAAAACTCTTTCTTTTTGTTTTGGATTTTTTTTTACCTTTTTTTTTTTTTACCTTATTTCTCTTCTGATTTCTTTAATAGTTTCCACCTTTGTCTTTTGTTGGTTATTTGTCCTAATAACTTTGATGCATTGAATTATGTGACTTGCAAATTGATTGCCACTTAAACATCCCAAATATTTTTTCTATATTGACAACTCACATTTTCTATTACTACTTATAGAAAGACCCTCATAACTAATTCTTGTTAGTTAAGTTGGTTTGACAATCTTTTTCTTTCTAGGCTCTACTAGTTTCTTGTTAAGTGACCTATATTTATATGTCAACACCTCAGCCACTCTTACCTGCTCTTCCTTTCTTTTTGCAGCCAAAAAAAAAAAAAGAGCAAAACAAATTTGACAAACATAAAAATCAGGACAATAACTGAAAAAAAGGACAAAAAACACTATTTAGGGTGGGCACTGATGTGTGTGTGTGATAGAAAGAAATAGGGTTGTGTTGTTGAAAGTGTGGGTCGGGTACTTGTATGGCAGCTGCTGCTGACCCATTTTATTTCTTGTATCCTGTTGCTTGTTGGTATGCAAAACCTGATTTGTTCTATTTTGCTACAAATACAACAATATGTTGTATGTATCATATAAATGTTTGCATGTCTTCCTGTTTTCTAACTTTGAAGTGAAATTAATAAGCCTGACCATTTGAATCTTTGTTATATTTCCCGCTTTACAGTAGACTCTCCTTTCAGAAAGGAAATTTGTAGTAACAACTATATCACAATTGTTCCTGTTGTAAGCTTTATGAGTTAGAACTAAATCCAATTTGTTAATATCAATGCCTTCTAAATATAATATAATCTTCCTGAAGTCAACTCCACTACAGATGGTCAGTCACTGATTTGCTAAATATCATTCCCATCAGTGTTCACTTATACAAACTTACCCTTCTATGCACTCCATTAACTATTAGTATAGCAACTAGGTGTGTAAAGTAGTTGACTTAAACTGGTCTATATGGCATAAGAAACAAATAATTCTATGACCAATGTTATCATTAGTTTTGAAAAAATAAAACTATGAATACCGAGATAGGGTCTACTTGATGAAGAGTATATTATTTCCAAACATTTTAGATTAATCTAATCAAGTCATGAAATCTCTGTATTCCCTTTTCCTTTGATTTATAATCATTTTAAAACTCAACATTACATTTGATTGCCCAAGTTAAGCAATAGTCAGTTTATTGATGTAGTTGTTTTATTATTATTATTATAACATCTAGACTTGCTGGTTTGAATAAGTGATATGAGTTTTGATATTTATTATTCTAAGTCAACTGCACTATATGTATACCTGATAAACAATGTGTTGGTACTAGATGTTGGTTTATATAAGCTATAAGTGACATTTAACTGAACTACACAAGTTTGCATAGATGGATGAAGAAAGAAAAAGTTATTGTATCAGCACTCCTTTAACAAAACTTACAAATTAAATTTTTTGTCATGTGTCCCACGAAACAGATGGTAAAATTAAATTTTTTTCAATAGATTAAGAAAGAAGCAATTCAATTAAAAGTTTTGTGAAAGTTAACAAATAGCAATTATCCATTACTAGTTTCAGCCCTTATTTAAGTTCCTATATCTTATGTACAGTACATTTTGGTTCAATTTGAGTATTTGATATCTGCTATTCTTTGATCCTCACAGAACTTTTTAAAGTAGAATTAAATATACATTTTAATTATAAATATTGTTGATTATTGAAAAGTATATATTTCCAAGAGGTAATATAAAACAAATTGTTGTTTTCTGAATTTGTTTTATATATATATATATATATAACTCTGTGTGTGTGTACATATATATATAGAGAGAGAGAGAGAGAGAAGATGGTAGAAGCTTTAGGATCCATAGCCCTATCCCTTGAGAAAATAGGGGTCCAACCGTTATCAAATAAGTCCAAATAGCAGCAGCGGTAAATTAGAATCCAATTGGGATGAATTAATAATCCTGGAGGCTTGGCCGTTATCATCAAAGTTTGGTAATATCCA
>JAYKTE010101029.1:0-13805 GCA_036873565.1 Xipholeptos notoides
AACTGTGTGTACAAAAACTAACGTTTACCAAAAATAATTGTTCTCGGCATTAAATGACCTAAAATGGTTGATATGCCTTGAAAACTAATTCTCAGGATTTGTTTAAAATGAAGAATGTTAAATTTACTTTCTGATATTTCAAATACTGTGTAATTTTGAACTAATTCTCAGGATTTGTTTAAATTTAAGAATGTTAAATGTACTTTCTGATATTTCAACTACTGTGGAATTTCCACAGGTTCTGCTTGTTTTGAACTATTTCTCAGGATTTGTTTGAATTTAAGAATGTTAAATCTACTTCCTGATATTTCAACTACTGTTGAATTTACACAGGTTCTGCTAGTTAATATGAATACATTTTTAAATAATTTTCTCATATAATCTGTAAGTTAATACATTTCAAGCAAATTAATGTAGCTTTGAAATTTTTGTATGAAATTTGAAAAAAAATAAATAATAATAAATAAACAATAGTAAAATTTCATGCATAAGAAAGGGTAGCAGTGACAGGAGAGAGAGAATAAGAGAAGCAAAAAGGAAAGGGCTCCACCTGTTCTCCATGGATTGTGTGCAGGCTGGCAATATGAGATGAGTGGTGTTCCTCAAGCCGGGATTCTCGTAACTTGAAGTCGCTGCGTAACTCCTGGCGTAGATAATCAACAGCAAGAGCATGCTGTTCTTCCATGTCTTTGCGGAGACTTTCCAAGCGCTGGATGTTTTGTTTTTCAATTATGCTCTTGGCATCGTAGAGTTCTTTAGAGAACTGGCTTTGTAGCTCTGAATAATTAGATTCATCAGCGGAGTGCATCTCCGTTGGTTCCTTTTGTTTCATGTCTTCAATAATTCTTTCACTTTCCTCTAGTTTACAGCTTATGTTTGAGAGCTGCTGATCAGTTTTACATTTTTCTACCAGTAATTCCTTCTCAGTTGAGTCCTTGTCACGAATGACTTGCTCAAGACGAAGCTGTTCCTGCAAGGCACGCTCATACTCAGCTTTTAGGCTGGTCATTTCGGAATCGGCCAACCGATTCTTGTAGATACATTCTTCCTTCAATTCTTTTTCTTTGCACAATGCTTGTTCCAAAGCAGCTTTTCCTGCTACCAGTTCTGTAATTTGGTTTTCCAAGTACCGTTCTTCACTGAGTTTTACGGACAGCTCGTCCCGATGTTTCTGCAACAGGAGAAGCTGTTTACCGAATAAGCTATCAAGTTCATCGGAATCTGAAACGGCATTCGACTTGGCACCAAAGTACTTGGTCTTCATTACAAGACATTCCTGGTCATAGAGTTTTTTCATCAGCTCGCTGTTGTCTTCAGTAAGCTTCCGACAGGTCTCTTTCAAAAGAGACAACTTCTGACGTAAGTCAACTACATCTGAGGATAATGAAACCAATTCAGATGAACTCTTGCTGTCCCCCATCATCTCGGCTCGATTGTAAGAGACAGGGTCCTCGGCTGACCCATAATTCTGGAGTCGATCAATAACTTCTTTCAAGACAGCTGTTTCTTGAACATGTTCCTCTTTCAGTTTTGACAATGAGTGTTTAAGTTCTGTCACTTCATCAATAAGTTCCATATGTTTTTCAGAGAAGGGCAGCTGGTTCTCTAACGTCACTGTCCCACATTCTTGAAACTGCCCAGCAGTCGTAAGTGAGGGGCTGGAGTGGGCTGCTCTTGATAATTTTGTAGGTGTTGAGGCATGAAATACGAATCCATCACCAGTGAGTAACGTGGATGCCTCACTAAGGCTTGAACCTGTTCTTTCAGTTGTGCAGTAGCTCTTGTAATACTCGGTTTCTTCATGCTGGCTAGAATGGTCTGAAAATGGAGACTTGTTCAAAGAATCTGGAGAAGTTTCTCTCTGTGAACGAGGAGACTTAGGAAACCACATGGCTGGGTCGAGGTTAATGTCATCCACAGGAAACAAGCATCCAACTGATTTGGAAACACTGTCTTTTCTCGGGATATACAATGGATTGATTTGTTCAAGGAGGTATCGACTATTCAGGTTCGGATCTGAATGACGCCGATTTAAGCTTAGGTCTAGCTTTGTAGCTGGAAGAACCGAGGTGTGATCTTCACAGGTCATTGTAGCTTTATGATGCCAAGCAGAACGTGATCTTGAAAAATCTTCCTCCAGGGTGTCAATGTAATGTTGCTGGTCGATGAGCTTAACAAACAAGTCGTTAATCTTAGTCTTAAGCTCCTGTCGTTCAACTTCATTTTGGCTGACTTTGTTACGCAAGAAGGTCACTTGGTCCTCAGTGTTGGCCAGCTTCACCCTTAACTGTGTGAATTCGATCTCTGATGCGGGGGCTGCATTGTGGTTTTCCTGAACCTCTTTCACTATGTTCAGCTCCTTCTGCAGCTGGTCACGATTCAACAAGGCATTCTCCAACTCAATGGAGAGATGCTCACAACGGTTCTGCAAAAGGAATCTCTCTTTGCCAAACAGTTCTAGCTGGATACTCAGCCGTTTCTTCAGAGAAAGTTTGTCTTCTAGGAGGGCAATACAGCTTGGACACTGTGGCGCCTCCGGACTATGCTTGACAGAAAAGCAACTACTGACCACTGGTTCTGTAATGGTTCGTTCCATCAATTCATTGTACTCATCCTGGAGATCTTGCGACAGCTGGTCCCCAACGCTTGTTGACCCATCCAAGGAATCGACTTCAAACGATGACTTTTCAGACATATTATCCAGGGAGGTAAGGCCCTTCTCAGTGAGAATCTTCAATGCGATCTCATAGCGCTTTCGATAACCCTGGCAATCCAGACGGGAACAGCTCTTCTCTTCATCGTAAAATCCTTTCGAGCGGCTCAACTCCACCAAACTTCGGGACGCTGACTCTATGTCCTGAGGTAAGGTGTCAAATTTACGCCTAATACGAGGGGGAGAGGGCACAGCTTTTTTGGGGAGCTTTTCAGAGAATGAAAACTGTTCATCTTGAATTTGTTCATATTGGGTGTTCAAAAGCTCAATTTGTTGCAACAAAGAATCACGAGATTCAGCCAATTTCTAAAAAGAGAAAAACAAAAAATATATTCATTGAGTATATAAATTTTTTTTTTCTTTAAATAAAATTTTAATATTTTCATTATTATAATTATTCAAATTATTTGGATTCATATCTTCATCTTCAATGCTCTTCTGAATTTTTTTTTTTTTCTAAAAAGAGAAAAATAAAAAATATTCATTATATCAATTTTTTTTTTTTTTTAGACAAATTCTTAATATTTTCATTATTATAATTATTCATATTATTCAGATTTATATCTTCATCTTCAATGCTCTTCTGAAATTTTGAGAGGAGTTTTGATCATTACCATAAATCCAATTATTTAGACTTCCTTTCTAATCTTTATTACTTATCTGAATTTGTAAGATAGTTTTGATTATAATAATTCAAATTATTTGGATATCTATTCTCAACTATTTGAGTTATATTCACATTTTGCCCAATGTGTTCTTCTGCCTTCTTCAGGTTTTACTGGTCATAACTTCTCAAAACTGCAAAATAAACCCTTTGTCTACCTGACACAAAATAAAATCAGTTTTAGCTATTGGTTTACATAAGTAACATTCATTTGAAGAATACATAGCATAGATTGACATGGTACCAAGTTAATGCTTACAAAATATCATTCTACCCCCATGGATTGAATAAAGAGGACAGAAGTACAAAAAATTGAATGATAAATAGTTATATTCATATATTTTAAAACAAAAAACACATTTCATAATCTATAAATGATATATCTTATATCTCCTAAAAACAACTTGAATGATATTGCTAGATTTTTTAGACTCATAAATATTTATACAAAGCTATAGTAAGCAATAAATAATTATATTAAATTTTGAGATAAAAATGCATTAAACACCCAACAAATTACATTTATTTCATGTATCACCTGAAACAGCTTAAAAAAAATAGATAATTAAAACAAAAACAAAACCATGCATACAATTCTATATTTGTTATAAATCAATAATATGGCATAATAATTAGAAAAGTCAAAATAGGTAACATTTTTAATTTTAACTTTTTTTTAAATTTTAAGTCATTGTAAGTTTTAAAAAGGTGACAACATTTGTCAAGGTATTGAATTAGCTTACAGGGTTTCTTATATAACAGGATTTTTTTTTGTTTTTTTACAAAATGATATCCAAAGCAGATGATGATTTACTTACTTTTCATGTGTAAGAGCAACTGAACCAAAAAATTAACAAGATTTCATCTGATTGAAGTAGTGTTCATATATATATTTCATATATTTAGGCTGAATATCATTATTCAGACCACCCAGCTACTAAGTCTCTTGTTAGAAAACAACAAAAAATCGAATTAAAAATATTAAAGAGGAAAATTCTTTTTAATGAAACTTGTCTGATATAATTATATAAATATATATTTTTTATTATTATTATTGTTATTATTATTATTCTAATCTTCAAAATTTTAGAAAAAATTAATTTTATTTTTAATTATTTATAACTAAGAGAGTATAATACATTTTTCATTTTCTTAAATTTAATGCAATTTTCTTCAAAGTGGATGGGTTGAAAAGTAATAATTTTTCCATAAAACATTTTTTCAAATTGTAAAAAAAAAAAAATGAAAACTTCAAAATCATTGAGCACCTCTAAGTCATTTCAAAACCATTTCCAGTATTTTCATAGCAAAAATCATTTCCAATGCATTTTTCATAATTAGAATCATTTATGCATCATAAATCTCAAGAATCAAACTAAGCAACTTTTTTAACATGCATCATAATATTGACAAGCCATTTCTCATACAAATACAGGATCATGCAAAATTATAAAATTTAACATAGTGATGTTCTTGAGTTTACATAATAGTTGTTAGCAATGCTATTAGCTGAAATCCTATCTTTTCAAAACATGCCCTTTCACTTCATTTTTAAAAGGATGAGGTTGGTTGATTGGTGTCTTTTACAGCATATCAGCCCTTCTTGCAACATGGATTTTGTGTGACTGGTGGTATTACTACTGCTTGCATGCATTTGAGCAAGAACACGCATAAACAAAAATAAAAGTTATCCAACAACAAAATATTCAAAGAAAAAAAAGATAAACATATCGAGTTTTATATTTATTTGGAATTATTTGAGATGAGGCTTCATAATCTATGTATTGATTTTATTTGTGGACTGTTGTCCTCATCTTTATAGTTTTTATCACACCCCGTTTCGGCCAACTCATCCTCTGGCCTTCGTCAAATGAATAACGGTGTGGTTACTGGGGATACATATATAAGGGTCAGCATTCCTATCCGGTGTTGCGGTTAATCACCTGATGAAGGCCAGAAGACAGCTTGGCCGAAACATGGTGTAATATCAAATATAAAGATAAGGACAATAGTCCACAAATAAAATCAATACATATCAAGTTTTGTTAAACATTAATACTGCCAGAATGGAAACATTTCTAATACTGCCAGAATTCAAATGATTTCTAACAAAAAACAATAGATTTTAAGGCGGCCATTTTGTAAATTCTAATATGGCCACCATATACACATCTGGGGAAAATGCATAACTATCACAATTGGCTTCATTGACCCTGAAAATGTATGTTTAGCAGTCAAAATCAATGTTCCTGCTTACTTAGAAGCCAAGATATTACAAAACATAGATCTTACAGCGGCCATTTTGTAAATCCAATATGGCCGCCATATACGCATCTGAGCAAATGCAAACATTGATTTTCTGATTCCTGAGACAATAACCTTTCCAAAAATGTATAGGTTTGCAAATCTCCAAAAAGTTCCCACAAAATTACATTAGGAACCTGACTATTTCCCTCCTTGGTTACTAGTTGGTCTTAATTCATTATCAAGTGCTTAGTAAAGCCTCGACTCTTGTAACTTTCCCTGAAGTTAATGACAAAAAGCTTCCTTTCTAATTACATGTGATGATCATCATTGATATTAGTCTTTATCATTATCATTCTGTTTTGTTTACTCATGTAGCTTAGTTCACTCATTAGGCTACAAAATGTGCTATATATTGATTTTATTTGAAAGAAACCATCTTGATTTAGGAGAAGTCAGTACCACTGAAAATGACCTGTTGGATGTGACTTATCTTTTGGACGAGCAGGAGTAACTGGTATTGCCTGGGTTTCTTTTCACTTTGACATTTGTTCCATGTCCATGAATGGAATGCATCATTATATGTTTCCTTTTACATCAACTGACTAACAGAGTGAATGAAAATGGAAAAAAATTGGAAATAGATGCATACATACAAACTACAAATTTAAACTATAAATTAAATTGACACAAAAATAAATCACACACACACACACACACACACACACACAATCTATATACACTTACTAACAATATATAAAAAGTAATGAGGATTTAGGTGAAATAGTAAATGTGAGAAAGAAAACATAAAAAAATCTGAAGAAGTCCACTTGGGACAGTGGATAGGCAGTCGGACTTCAGAGTCGTCATATGCAAGTTCAAATCCCAGTTGTTCTGTTTACATTCACATATTTCACATTGGACTAATGCCATTGGGAAAGGTAGGAATCTTTACATTCCCTCCAGCTATGGATTAAATAATGCATATTGTGTTATTCAAAAAAACAGTGTGAACATAAAAAAAACGTCTCTCAAAAATGATTGTTCTTGGCATTAAATGACCTAACAAGGTTGATATGCCATAAAACTGAACAAATGAACAAACTTAAAAATCCACAAATGAAATGAAATTTATTTTAACTGATTTATAAATTTCTAGTTTCCATTTTATTTCTTTGAAATAAATCAGTTCAGTTGGACAATTCTGTTTAAAGCTATTAAAATAAAGGATATTGAATAAAAAGAAAAGTAGATTGAACCAAGAAAAAAAGATTAAACAATACAAGTATCAAATTTCTAATTATGTTGAATTCATGTCGCCACCCCCTCCCTCGACCCAGAAAGTTATTTATTTATATACCCCTCTGATTTTTTTTTAACCTCATGGAAAGGATAATTCAAAGATGCATTTTTTGACAGGAAATAACTGATACAGAGCTTAATATGAAATAATAACACAGACAAGATTAACTAAGAAAAACTGATTGATGACTAAGTCTTACCCTTTTCTTTGACATACATACATACATGCCTCTTCTGAATGTTGTATGTCAAAAAATGTTTTGTTGGTGCCTAAACAAATGCAATGTTTCTAATAAACTGGGTTGTTTACTAGAGTAGTCACAATGATATTTTTAGCACATAATGGTTAGTGAGAGACTGAGGTTGTTGACCCATCCCCCATTTTCCCCTATCTGTTTGTTTGTCTTCTAGTCCTATTTTCTCTACTAGTTCAAGAAATGTACATGACAGAATTCCTTAAATGTTGTACATGTACATTTCTTGATATATTTGATATATTTTTTTATGGACAGTAGAGTAATAAGATGAGCCACATTATGTCCATTGGCCCTTAGCTTCATCTATTTATTAAAATCTCTTAAAAGTTCAACTAATAATGCATCTATAGTTTTCCTTACTCCTGACACTTTACACTTATGTTGTTTTAACTATGTACAGTGGGGACAATAAGTATTTGATACATGCTGAATCTTTTTATATTTTATTATTTCACACACTTGCAAAGAGAGAATCAAAATTAAATTATACCAATGTAAAGATTTTATCTTGGACATGAAATACATGGTAACTGGTTCAAAAGGTTTACAGCTTTACATGAAAGGCTGATGTTCATGTTTGAGGAGGAGTTTGCAGTTGCTGACTGCAAGAGATACGGAACTACCAGAGAAGACTTATTGTCACTCAGCCTTCAAGGATCACCATTAGGTATTAATTAGTGCAACTTTTTACTCAACATGTTGACAAAAAAATAGACATTTAACAAAAATAATTGTTCTCGATATCAAATGACTAAAAAGGTTTATTTGCTGTAAAAACTAACCAACTAAAGTGTTAGGAAGACACCTTTGTGTTCTGAAATTATGTGATGCCCTTTAATAAGATCTAACACTAATGGTCCCATGTTACAACTTGTCCATGATGTATATTTTGTTGAAAATCAAGCCCAGGTTGCCTTTATACAACTTTCATTCTCTGCAAAAGTGTTGCTGGAGTATTCTCAAGCTTTGCTGACTGGGCATTATTAACCCAACTTATTTTGTCTATTATGTACATTCTCTGATTAATAATCTTGTAAAGGGTATGAATTTTTTAAATTACTTTTCTCCTGAATTACAAAAGCAAAACATTGGTTGACATACTGTTAAACAAAGAAACTGAACTAAGTAGGTTTATTATGTTTGGTTTGTAATACTCCTCGGAAAAGTCCATTCTTCCATCCTAGTTATTGGTTAAGGAAGTGGTTAGATGCAGTAGACTCTGCCTCTATTTTCAAAAATATGTTTGCAGTATTCAAATTTAACAATTTCATTTATCTTTCCATCTTAACGTGTCATGGTGGGTCAGCGGTAGAATGTTTGCCAGCTACATAGATGGTCTGGGTGTGAATTCGGTAAATGTGGTCAATGTAATTTTATGGAAATGTTGACATTTTTATTTAACATTTTAATTGGTTCAATTAATTTTCTTCTAATAATTAATTTAACATGATTTTTTATTTACAAAAAACAGAATATTTTTTTTTAAACAAACAATTTTTATTAACAAAAAACAAAAGAATTTACCTTTTGTGTTGGGGTTATGGTTGGAGTTAGGGTTGGGGTTGATTTCTTGTAGCAAATCCTTAGTTTTAAGTTTTAAAATATTTTTTATTAATTAATATATAGAAAAATATAGTTCCTAAATTGGAACACTTAAATTTTATTAACATTTTAATATCTTATTTTTTGCTATATATAAAAAGGGAGGTAATCCAAGTATGAAAAATTTTTTACATTTGCGAATAGAATTTTCTGATAGGTGCACAATCAATCCTCTGCGGATAACAACTGCCATTGGTTAAATACTACTACTGACTGTACTGCAGTTCTTTTGACAATTGGTTTTATATATTGTAGCATTGAAACCAAATGATTGTTGATATGCTGTAGAGATTCTGGCAAAAAAATCAATCATGGCTTGGAGCAGCAAATTTTATTTTTAGTATCTTAAGTATTTCTTCAGCCATGTAAAGCAACATTCAACAATGTTTCATTTCAATCAGGCTAAGAAGACACACAGGCAGACAAAAACCACACACCTCCCATACACATGTTACAAACCCCCTTGAACTATTTTTGTGAACTGTTCAGGCACATGTCATCAACTGTGTAGAAGAACCGTTGTTTTTGAATTAGTGATAGATAGAAAGAAGTCTGATGATGATGATGATGAAACATAAGTACAAAAAAGGAAAAGAAGGATGTTATTGTTAAGGGTTGGAAGAAGGAATGAAAGGATAGAAATACAAAAAGGAGGAATAGAAGTAAGGAAAGAGAATGCAAGTTAAAATGAGTTAAAGGAGAAAAATATTAACCACACAATTTTTGACTTGCTTTCTCCCTCCTTCCCTCCTTCCTTACTTGTAATTAACAGCTTGTTATTAACAACTCTGACCTCGGGTAGATATTTAAAAGTATTTATATTGTTTTTATTTTGTTATTTTCACTAAACCCTCATTAAAAAAAAAGGAAAAAAATAGAACCTGAGTTGAAAAATGTGAGGACAAATTCTTTTGGCCTATTTCATTTTTTATTTTAACTAGTGTGTCTCTTTCGAAATAGTTTTTATTGATTTTCTTTGACATTTTAAAAATTATTTCTATTGCTATAGTTTTTTTGTATTAAAAACATTACTTATTACTTATTGAACATACCTCATATATATATACTGGGTATCCATAAAGTCTCTGTACAATTTCAAATATTTATTACAAGGGCAGTTTACAAGATATCTTAACAAAATTAGTTTTGTTATAATCAGTGTTTTTTCAAGTTTGTGATCACATTGAATTTTTGTGTTTCAGATATTTTGTTGATGAAAGGGTCAATATTAAATGAAACCTTAAGAAATTGTTACTACTGCCCAATAGAAGGCATAATGACAATCATAAAAACTCATCTCACAAATTCAATATACATTTACACACGTATGAGGCTATTATTATCAAATCTATATGTATATGGACTTTTAGCCAATTTTTTTCTGTTGCTATGAAAAAAATGATTTTCTTGGCTTACAAACAGTTGTGAATAATTATTTTTGTTGTCTTACTGGATGAACATAGTTTTTTTTTCTAAAATTATTCATTTTCCTTACAAGAAAAATATTTTTTCATCGAAGAAATCTTCTATTTCTTTTCTTCCATTTTTCTTTTTCTTTCTTTCCTTTTTTATTTTATCATATTTTTTTTCTACCATATTTTTCATGTTTTATTGTCTCCATTTTTCTTTTCTTTTTTCCATTCCTTTTATTTGTAGGCTATTCTTTCTTTTTTTAAAATTGTTTTCCTTTTTTTATACCTTTTGTCTTTATTTCCTCCATTTTTTAATTTCTTTTTATTTTCTTTCTTTCTTTCTCCTTTTTCTTTTGTTTGCATTGTTTTATTTTTTCCTCTTGTTTCTCTTTTTCCTCATTTTTTCCTTTTTTGTTTTTCCTTTACTGTTACCTTTTTCATTCTATTTCTTCCTTTTCTTTTTTTCTTTTTCTTTCTCCTTATATTTTTTTATCCCTTTTCTTCTAATTTTTCCTTTTTCTCTTTCCTTCTAATTTTTCCTTTTTCTCTTTCCTTCTTTGTATTCATAGTTTTATTTTTTCCTTTTTCTTCTCTTTTTTTCCATTCCTTCCATTATCTTCTTATTTGTCATCAATTTCCTTTTCCTTTTCTTATCTTTTTTTCTTTTATTCCCCTTTTTTTCCCCATTTCATTTCATTTATTTTTTCCTTTATTTTTTGCCTCAAAGCTCAATACTTTTCCATAATAGATATTTTTATAAAAGTATTATTCGGACTATTGTCCTCATTCATATTATTTTCTTTCTCACACCATTTCGACCAAATCACGCTTCAGTCTTCTTCAGGTGTCTTAAATTGACTCATATTGATTTATTATGTTCAGTCAAAATGTTGTGAGAAAGAGGATGATTGGGTTGAAATATTGTGAGAAAGAAAATGATATGGATGAGGACAATAGTCTGAATAATACTTTTAGAATTTATCCCACTTCATCTCAAGGATTTTGAAGAATAAGATATAGATATTTTTAGCTTTGTTAAATTAACTATTTGATGGAAATGCACAGTTTTTCTAACTATTGACTTAAACTAAATGAATGCGAGCCTGTAAAAATGGGAGCTCGCCACAATATATATGCTCCTTTTTGGTTGTGGAAATCAGAGAAAGAGAGAACAAGAAGGAAGGCAAAAATAGCGTCATTCACCCATTTACTATGCTACATTAAGAGAACTATGAAACTTCTATTCAGTCTAGAAAATGATGGTGTTCATTTCTTTCCCAAGGGTTTTGCCTTGAAAGTGAATGTTATTGGTCAGCTTTGAATCTGTCTTCTATGGTTTCCTAATCCATGATGTTGCCATTGTGCCCTATATAGACTTCCTTTAAACAAACTCAATAGTTATTGTAACTGCCTTGGCATTTGCTGTTGTGTAAATGACAACTGGCTTAGAATTGAACATAGTTCTTTTGGCTAAAAGGCAAATTGTTGGGTATGGTAGTGATGGTGGTGGTTTTAAGGGAGAAGTATGGATGAATAGTGTGCTTTGTCTTTTTGAGGGGTGGAGCAATGAATTTTGGCTAATTGGGATTGTAATTATCAATTCTGCCTGCTTGCTCTTAAATTGTCTTTTAAAATACATTGGTTGACATTACAGTAGAATAAAAATAAAATCTCTGAAAATGAGGTGCATGCCCTTTATTTTACTCAGACTATTTATTTCAATACAAATGGCTCTGTGTGTGTGTGTGTGTGTAATATATATATATATATATATATATATATATAAACATGATGGTTTTTTATTCACAGGAAGTGTGTGGTTTTTTCATCTTCTCCATTTGTTATTTTTCTTTAGTTTCTTTCTGTCTCTTGTATTTTCTTTCTTTGTTCACTCCCTCTTTCTGTCCTATTTGTTTGTTTCTTTATTTCTTCTCTTTTTGTTTTGTTGTTTTTTTCTTATATTCTTTTTCTTTTTTTCATCCTTACAATTATTCATTCTTTCTTCTCTTCTTATTTTCTACCCGTTATCTTTTATATATTATATAAAATGATTACATAATCTTTATACTCTCTATCATCCAAATAAAATTAAGATAAAACATTTTTCATAGTGCATCAGCTTCTGTCAGATTCTTTTTTTCCTAAATATTTCATCATTCATATAATATATATATATGATGGCATCTGTCCGTCTCTAGAGACGATGGAAAGTGTCATCAAACCATGTATGGTCATCAGATGGCCTATACAGAGATTTGTTTATAGTGGTAAAGGCTTGTGTAGCACCATCCACACTTCTTGGAACTGCCAATAACACACAGTCGGTGCAAGTAATTTACGCAGACTACACGAACAACAGACCTCACGTTTTACTTCAGAGTTTTCCTTCTCCTAGATGCCTGTCTTACCAAAGACTAAGTGTGCATCTACCCAGTGGTTTAACCATGCACCCAGACACTGACCTGGGTATTTCCACGCCCTGGCAGAAACAAATAGAATGTAGGCAGGCAAGATCGGACTGAGCTCTGGAATATCCAGTTGTTTAAATAAAGGTGTCTTCGTAAATTCTGGCCTGTGATTGGCTGGTTTAATTTCTATCTTCATACTTAATGGAACAGTCGAATTAGTTCATACATACCTCATTCAATAAACAGCACCCATTATGGCAAAAATATTGCAACAGAAAGTCTCGGGAATTACAAATGAATATGATATAGACTTGGTTGAGCACCAACCCAAGTTAGGCACAGGGACATTTTTATGTGCTCATTATATTCCTGGGCTTTTGTAATTAGTGTCAACCTTCACCTACATGAGTCACTCTCCCGAGTTAACCCGAGACAGCTGAAAGTGAATGCTATGGCTTTGACTGGGATTTGAACTCTTGTAATACATATCCAAAGACCAAGCTTTTTCCACTGCTCCAACCTCGCTGCCCAGATAAATATGCTTGTAGGTGTAGTCTCAGAAATAAAAAAAAGTGAAAAGGAACAATATCACGGAACACGTGAGTCGGAGTAACACTAGCTGTGGCAGATTCACTCTTTTCTGTCGTGTTGGTAAAACAACCCATTAATATACAAACGAGTACATCTCGTCATTTGCATGGACGGAACCATTTTACCACAATAGGGAAGAAGAAGAAGAAGAAGAAGAAGAAGAAGAAAGAGAGAGAAAGAAAGAAAATGATTTGTTATTAAATTACAAAAGCCCAGCTGGAAAGAAATTGTTTTATTAAGAGTTAACAGTCTATAGATACAATGAAGTTTGAAGTTTGAAATCTAGGAGAAAAGCTTCTTTTATTCAAGAATAAATTTTAATTTCTAACAATAAAAGCAATGAATGAATAAATGAAGCCATTGCAAAAACAAAGTTCATACCTTTATAACTTTTACTCCAATTTATCAATTCAGGGTTTTGTGTAAAAATCATCCAATATTTCTCTACACGTGTCATTCATAGATTCAGAATTCTGAATAGTCAAAAGAAATGGAAACAAGATTGTAATGACAGCAATATGGTTTTTGTATGGATTTGTTTGTTTGTTTGTTTGTTTGTTTGTGTTTTACGGCATATCAACCATTTTAGGTCATTTAATGCCGAGAAAATCA
>JAYKTE010101140.1:0-13805 GCA_036873565.1 Xipholeptos notoides
TATATATATCTGTGTGTGTGCATGTTAACACTAAACAGAAATGGGCACTATTTTGGGGTTATAACGAATAACATTTTAGATGAGATAATTTGGAGTATAACGCGCTTTTGCCTTTTAAAAAGTGACACAGAAAGTAATAAAGCTTTGGGAAGATCTTTATCTTTATATCTCTCTCTCCATCTCTCTCTCTCTCTCACACACACACATACACACACACACATATATATACATGGGTGTGTGTGTGTGTTTGTGTGAGTGTGTATGTATATATAATGAGTTAGTTCATAATAGAATGACATTTTGTATAAGGGCAAAATAACCTGTTCAGGTAAGTAAGTAAGTACTGCTTGTGAAGATCAAACACTAGAATTTATGGGTGCGTCAAATATTTTTTTGCGGCAGAGTTCTCATCCAGTATTGAATTAAGTTACCGTAATTGGAAATCGTCACGTCACTTCAAGGCGTGAGGGGCCAACAAAATGGGACAAAAAAGTATCCCCCTCATGCTTACCATTTTCGAATAAACGTTTTGATGAGCCAACGAAAAAAAAAAAAAAAATGACAAAGGAACTAAATAATATGAAATAGATTGATTTATTATGTGGGTTTTACGGCATATCATCTACTATATTATTGCTTAAAAATAGATCTACCAATCATCAAGCCACTTTTTCAGGATCCCGAAAAAACAAAATGTATCAATATAAAACAATCCACATGAACAGAACAAATGCGCAATCCAACACAATATCGCTCACTAATACTCTCTGCAGATTCTCGTATCGCCTACTTTCCCCTTCTCAAAGCGACCAATTTTTATAAGAGTCGGAGGCCACCTCATTTGCATCCGTGCAGCGAAACATTTCGAGATCTTAAAGGACCACATTAGTATAAAAGGTCCGCAGGTTCCATATTAGACCTCTTTTAATATCCTGATTCTGCAGAACGTGCATACGCGATGCCGCTTAAAAAGTAAGCCTTCGTTTTCACAATTTTCGTGACACAAAAACTGTTTCTAATGAGGGAATTATAAAAAGTAAAAATTTCATATAATAAAAAGAACAAAAACTAGTCCCAGGCAAATAGTGGTGGTAATAATAACTATATTACTACTACTACTACTACTACTGCTGCTGCTACTGCTACTACAACTACTCCAGACGATACATTCAGGCGGAAGAAGGTTATTTCTGTCATGAAGATTCTCAAAAAATAACTGGAGATTTTAGTTTATTTTGTGAGAAATTAACTCATAAATCAGATAGGGCCCTACAGCTTGTCAGAGATATCCATAACAAAGACGAACACTTACTTTGTTCACTTTGGCGAACATCGGGCAAATGAATTGTCAAAATATTGGAATAAAATGGCGAGTTGCAAGGTTTGGTCAAATGAAGGCAGAAGTAGTTAGGTTTCAATTTTAAAGTAACAAAGTTTGAATTCTTCAACAATGAAGTAATGAAATACATAAGTAGATAACGTTCTTAAATAAAAACATTGAGGTTGGCAGTTCAAAACCGAACATTCAACTGCAGTGGCATAGCAAACAGGGTGCGGTAGGGGCGGTACGCCTCGGGCGAATAATAATTAAAAAAAGAGCCAGTTAATTTGAATTAACTATTGTTTTAATTTGATTTATACGTTTTTTTGTTTTAAAAAATCTTTGGTTTTATTTTACTGCATATGTATACGAGTCCTGTAATAAGATGAAAGTCTAGAACTAATAGCAGCAGCAATCTAAAATTAAATCCTTTATTGTAGTCCAATGAAAATACATATTTTTATGGCTTTTGGGAATTTTGAAGGTGAACGGATTATCAACGACCAGAGATAGGAGCGGGTAGCAAATCTTACGACCACCCCAGGTGGCAAAAACAGTTGCTATGCCACTGGTCAATAGAAAATTGACGGTAAAAAAAAAAAAACCAGCCAAAAATCAAGAAAAAATTCCCACTTCCGTTATACAAATGGTAGGAGATCAATCAGGAAATGCTTGTCTTCAAATGTAATTTCCGACTGAATCGAGAAGATTTTATAATAAAGTTTATACCAACTTTGTTTTTTTTTAATTATTTGGTTCATTTTCTTTCCTGGGTAAAAAAAAGAAATGGTCCAAATCTTTGCGGCCATTCCTTATTCTGAGACCAAAAATATTGCAACAAGAACGCCCAGTGTATGAATGCCTTTTCTTGAATTAACTGATTAATCTGGTGATGTGCACTGGAGAAGCAAGCTCGATTTCTGTTCAACCACGCCAAGACATCAAAGTTATTGATTTGATTTTAACAAAATTAAACAACAATAAAAATCCTTTTCTCATTACGTGTTGATTGCTAGCACTTCATTAATTACCCTTTGGAACTTTATCACGACCAAACCTTTATGAGTTCGGATGCAAAATTATCACGAATTTACAGTTCTTTCTTTTGTTTGTTTGTTGGTGTTTTACGGCATATCAACCATTTTAGGTAATTTAGTGCCGAGAACAATCATTTTTGGTAAGCGTTAGTTTTTGTACCCACATAGTCTTTTTAATGACACAAATTAACTGTGTCGAAAAACGGATTTTTCTTTTCTTTTTTAAAATTTTATTTTCATTTATATTTTGTCCTTTTGTTTTTAAATTTCGAATCTCAGTCGCTCCTACAGCTAAGAAGTATGGTTTATCGCCAGAGATGATAAGGTCAGTTGTCCCGCCGTAGCATTAAAAATCATTTGTGTGGGCAAACAAGTTTATTGATATATATTTCAATGTCTTTGTTTGTTTGTTTGTTTTTTCAGTTATTCCCATATTTATATAATGCAGTTTCATTAGGGCATAAAGATTTGCCCTCCGTGTCAAAGTTCATTAGGTACACCAAATAAGGATCCCGACATAAGAAGAAAAATGCGATTGTATTAACAGAAATTAACTTTGGAACGGTAGTTGTTAAAGCTAAAATTCTTCTAACTCACCAGTTGGGCATTTCGACCCCAGCACGACCATGTCGACCGACCCCACAGACAGTAGTAAATAAGACAGCAGAAATACACGTGCTGATAGTCTCAGCGTATTTACCAGTTACGTTACTGGTCCACATCATCTGCAAATGTCCTTTTAAGGACAGCCTTATCAACAAATTTTACTAAGTGCGAACAACTGTGAAATAAAATGTCTTTTTATAGAAAAAACTTAAAAAAAAGAAAAGGCTTAAAAGAAAATAAAGTAAAAAAAGAAAAAGAAAAGAAAATGTTTTAAAAAATTAAGAAAAAAGAAAAATTAGAAAAAAAATGAAAAAAATGAAAAAAAAATTAAAAAGTAAAAGAATTAATTTAATTAAAAAATTAACGAAAATTAATGTTATGGACATTAAATAACCCAAAAAGTTGAGATGCCGTTAAACACAAAAACTTAATTTCTTTTGCAAATTCATTTCTCTTTCTCTTCTGCCATTTCGTCTAAATCTGTTGCTTTCCTTCCTTTTTTCTTGAATCATTTCAATCTATTGCCTTTCCTTTCTTCCCCACCACAAACTTTACCAAATTCTATTTTACGCTATCAGATGAAGAAAGTTAAGGAGCGTGCCGATTTCTTCAATATAATTTTGGTCCAACTCAAAAGAGGATGTCTTATGCAATTTAATACACACAGGGACCCACTCCTTTCTAACCTTTATCTCCGATGGGGGTGGGGTGGCACACCCAATACTTGCTTTGTCACTCAATTATTAGTCGCCTCGAAAGCATGCGGAACAAAATATGAAAGATACGTGTGCGGAAGTGATGTGGATTTTCGGAATCTTTGGGTGAGACCTGATAATTTGTACAACTATTTTTCGGACTGCTGTCCTCATCTTTGTCATTGTTATCTTCACAACGTTTTGGCCAATGAACGCTTCGGCCGTTTTCGAGTGATCGAACTCGGGAACCTTCTTGTCGTAATGGGGAGTTACAGAATTTTTAATTTAACCCTTTATTCAAACCACAGCAGTAGCCTGCTCTCGTTCTGTTATCCATGACCGAGTAGAGGGTTGAATCCTTGGAATCTTGGTGACTACTGCGACAGGAAGGTTCCCGAGTTCGATCACCTGAAGACGGCGAAAGGTTCATCAGCCGAAATTTTGTGAAGATAACAATGAAAAGGATGAAGAAGGGCAGTCTTAAAAAGTTGTACAAACGGAAGTGATCTTTTTTTTTCGTATAAATATTAAAAAAGATAACAAAACATAAACCAAAAAAGTTAGGTAAATAAACCATAATAAAACAAAATAAGAATTCAAACAAAAAACAATAAACAAAAAACACTCTTCAAAACACACACACACAAACAACAAAAAACACCAACCCCCCACCAAAAAACAAAAAAAAAACAAAATAAACAATCCCAAAATAAAAAACAAACAATAAAACCAAACCAAAAAATAAAAAAAGATAAATGAAAAAAAAAACACACCTGCAAAACAACCCAAACCAAAATAAAAATAAGAAAAGTACCTCCCCAAAAAAAAACAAAAAAAAAACACACTACCATAGACAAAACAAAAATATCGCAAAATAAGGTAGGTCAATTAAAAAAAAAAAAAAAAAAAAAAAAAAAATATAAACTCGCAAAAAGCCAAGCAATTCTGATAGATACCGACGGACATGACTATATTTATCCGTTTGGAATCCTGGATATTGATTAATGAGTTGATCTGAAATGCAGATTTTAGAGCAAAGCCAAATTGTGTGGCTTTCTATAAATCATCGTTTAATGAGTTGCGTCTTTTGATCGACTAAAAAAATTTCTTTTTATGAGATTAATATTTCATGAAACTAGAAATGAATCCTGGTTTCGTTATTATTTAGATTATTTGGACTAATGTCATCTACATTGTTATACTAATGCGTATGCCTGTTAAAAATAACGAGTTTAAAGTCACAAAGGTTGATAAAATAGTCTAAATAAATAAATAAATCGCATAAAAATGTAGTATTTTGAGTGAATTGGAATTATGGCAAAAAAATTATTTCTTATCAGTACTCGCTCATAGCTCAGTCAGTAGAGCATTAGTGGTCCGATTGAACGATGGCTCAGTCCGCTCATGGTACAATATATACAAAAATAAAACACCAAAAAACATTGGCCATTGGCCATTATTATAAGAAAGATAATAAATCCGGACGAAGAAGCATTGTGTGTAATAGTAAAGATGACAGTAAAATCATTCATGATAATGCAAATAATATCAAGATCTTTAGAAATTCATCAAAAGATGTTGGCTGGAGTGTAGAGTTGGTGGAGAACGTACTCTTTAGCCCACTAGCGACTAAAAGCGACTTCAAATCAGTATTCACCGTTATGTTACTTATTGTCAATAAAATTGGAAAGTTTTAGAAATAACAACGACAATAATAATAATAATAATAATAATAATAATAATAATAATAATAATAATAATGAGGATGATAAAATCAAATAAAACCCTAACCCTAATACCATAAAAAAAAAATTGTGAAATTTAGAAAGAAAAAAAACCCAAATAAAACCCTTACCCTAAAACCAAATAAAATATATTGTTTATTAACATAAGTGACAGAAGGGTAAATACCGATTTGTCGTCCTTTTTAGTCGCTAATAGGTTCGTGGGTACGTTCTCCGCTAACTCTTTACCCCTGCCGCTTTCCCATCACAATATTTGAACAGAGGGAAAAATCGTTTAGAATAGCCGTTCCGTTCTGTTATTAGAGGTTGATATACTACGAAGCTAAAAAAAGCCCCAACTCGAGAATGTATTTTGCAGTTGTAAAAAGCACAAAACCTTGTTTAACACTCACCCATATGATAACGATTGTGCTAAATAGGTTACGCATCGCGTCGACATTTTGTTTCACTTTGTTAGTTGTCAGCTGATTATGACGTAATCGGATGTCAACATGGGATTCAGTTCTAGTGGGCAACAGGTGTGGCTAATGGCTTGGCTGTTGCAATCATCATCTTGTGACGCTTGATAACTCTCCAGCGTAAATAATGATCAACTACATGAGTTATCTTGTGATGCAGAGTAGAAACGCATTACGGATGTAGTTTTTATTTACGGCATGTTAACACTTGGGTCATTTCATGCCATATAATACTTTATTATAAGGAAAGACGAAACGCGAATTTCATTCTACATCAGATTTTTTTAAAGGCAGAAAGGAATTTTGCTTTTGTTATATGACCTCTTTACGGAAGAGGATAAAATAGATGGTCATTGTGGATATCCGAAAACAGAGGACACACTAAATTGACATCCATGTACAGTGGTGACAATCACTATTGACAGATAAATTCAAGTTACAAGAAAAGAACTATAAACAGTAGGAATTAAAATTACCAAGGGTACAGCGAGTAATACAATAAGAAAACGGGAACTTAAGTCATATATAGCGAGGAAAATACCTCTTATGGCAAAACAATGTTAAAACACGACTTGAGTTTGCAAATAATTTCCTTTTGATATCTTCAATTTTTTGTAATAACTTTATTTGGTCTAGTGAGACTAAAATTGAGTTACGAGGTATGTTCAATGAGTAATGAGAAATTTTCAGGAAAGATCATATTTATTTTCATAAGGTTACAAAACTTTGCCCCCTTCAAAATAATGTCCCCTCCGCATCTTCACACTTCTTCATGTGTCTCTTCCAATCCTGGAAGACCCCCTCAAAGTACTTCTTTGGTAGTCCCTTCAGGTAATTTTCTGATTCCTTTTTCAGCTCCTGTGAAAGCGTAAAAACGGGAAGAAGTCGCATGGGGCTAGGTCAGAGTTAAAGGGGGGTGTTGTACCACTTGCATTCCCCTGTCGGCAATCCAGGTGGCTGGCTAGCAGCGTATTTTCAATAAATAAAGACTTTGTGGAGATTCAGATCTTCGGTCAAAACTGTCTTCACTGTACTAATGCTAATACCAACAGCATCAGATATCATCTGTTATCCGACAGTTTTCATCACTAATCTTCGCACTTCCTCAATGTTTTGGAACCAATTTGTAAAGAGGAATGGTCTAATATCCCTTCCAAAATATGTTACAACTTCATTTCGAAAGATATAAAAAAAGCTTACATACAGTACAATACAATAAGGGATGCGCAACAACATATAAAATATTCCTAATAATGTGTATTGAATACATTTTATCCTAGCAATTTCATAGTTTTCTTTGTAAAATCTTTTTTAACACTTTGGGCCCTGACTTAGCAAAATTACTAACTAGTCAACCAGAGCTGTTCTATAGGAAGACTATGAAAAGCCGATATATCGTGAATAGAGAAAGAAAAGAAAAACGGATTAGAAGCAAATAACATTCAGACCAAGCAGACACTCTTTCTGTTTACAGAGAGAAGGTCTGCGAGTTCTAATGTATATTGCTTCCAATATTTTTAAATATATATATTCAGAAAAGTTTCGTTGAACATCAAGGACGTTTGTAGTCGGTGTTCTTTGTTCAAAATCCTTTCGATTTTTCGGATGTTCTGTTTGACATCCGTGGTGAATTTGGTGAGGGATTCAACGTGCTCGTGGACGACCCGAGCGCTTTCGGACCTATCCAGGTCCATCTTCAGGGGTTTGGGGTTTGTCTGAATGACAACTTGCTGCCCAAGTATACATATATATATGAGAGATAGAATATATTTTCACTTCTTCGAGATGGGAGCCTTGTAACTTGTACCTCATAATCAAAAGATCTCACGAAATTTCCCTGAAATCTCCTTGCTCACGGACATGGAACATTTTTTAAAAATCGTTTTTGAACCAGTTCTTCAAAAACCATCTCTAGTTTCACAAATCTTTAGTATTTTGTGAGTGGTCTGTTAAATATGGAACCTATACCGTAAATGATTACTAGTGTGATACAGAAAAGGAAAAGGCGAAAATAAAGAAATAGTTTTTAGACCTTTGTGAATTCTACAAATGCTGAGAAAACCTTTATTCTGATGTTAAGGTCTCAAGTAATATTAAATCACCTGGTTAAAAAAAAAAAAAATGGGATCGGTTGGCGAAGATTTTTCTAGGAAACTAAAGCTGTAGTTGGAACTCTTAGGTAGTTTTGTCACCAAAAAAGTCACTTTTAATGGCCTGTAAAAGTGGGGGGCGTAATTAACAAAAAAAAAAATGTTTATAAAGTAACATTTTTTTTGTAACTTTTCCAAGTAAAATTGTTTGCTTTAATTAAGTCATTATTTGATGCGATGATATTTACTGCCTAAAACGATGGTTTTATTAAATCTTGTGGTGTTAACTTCCCCCAAAATGTGCTGCATCTGCGTTTAGGAAAAATAGTGTGATGTTTAGGGGAATATTGACATTCGTTAACCTCTTTTTTTTTTCTTCGATTCTAAGTGTAGGTCACAAGATGAAACATCTAGTGTGATATAGACATTTGGGCTCACAGTACCTACCATAGCAACACATAACATAGGAATTTATTGCTACAAACAGGTTATAGCAAAACATTTTGCTTTGTATATTTGTTATGTGGATTAAGGTCCTCATCTTTGTATCTATTAGATGTTTCGGCTAGTTTATCATTTGCCCTTCTTCGGCTTTTCTATTCATGATCAGGATCAAAACTGCACTCTGATGTCTTTTGTGATGTCAATTATTATTTTTTACAAAATCGATGCAATTTTTTTTTCTTCGCATAAAATTAGAAAAAGAAAAAGGTTTCGTTTACGACATTACAATCATGTAATGAGTAGGGCTATGACAATATGCTTTTATTACAGAATATTCTTGCCACATACTTTACTATTTTGTGATTTTACCATTTCTTTTAATTCTCTAGTTATTATTAATAACAGAAATAAAAGAAATGGTAAAATTATAAAATAGTCAAGTAACAAGTAGGGTTGTAACAAGAATATTTCTAAATAAAAGAATATTGTCACAGCGCTAGTAATGAGATGCGCCCGGAAATCAATATCACCTTTCTTACTATCGGACTTCGGATTCGTAATACGCAAGTTGTTCCGTTTACGTTCATATTTGGACTAACATCTTTGGGAAAGTTATGAATAACCCACATTCATATATATATATTTGGATAGATATGCATGTATATACACATGATTAAAAGTATACTGGCATATAAAAGAAACTTGTAAATCGTAACAATTTAAAGGACATCTTTTAAAATAAATGATATAAAATTGTCATCAAAATGAAAAGAGGAAATCAATAAATGTGTCGTTTGCTTATCTCGATACGAATCAAAGTAGCAGGTGTTTTTTCTAAAGAAGAATACTCAGTTAACTATTTGACCCACCCCAAAAAATATACTCCCATATCAGGGTTCAAAATTATTTTTCTTTGCTTAGTGCACATCCAAAAATACCTCGGAAAAAATGTCGTGTGATAACAGACAAAAAAAGGAAAATGAGAAAGAAACAAAAAACGAATTAAGAAAAAACCCGAAAACAAGCAACAATTTGAAAGGCTTTTCAATCTTATAAAACAAACGATCTCTTTCTCGTAGGGAAACATTTGTAGAAAATTATGGTTTAATTGAAATACTAGCAGCATAGACCAGTGTTGCCCGCGTAACTCAGAAAATGCTAGGTATGGCCAAACATTTTTCTATCCCAGAAGCTTTTTTTTGTGTTTGTGTATGTGTGCGTGTGTGTGTGGGGGGGGGGAGAGAAAGCATGAGAGGGAGAAAGCACGAGCTAGTTCATATAATGATTATCGAAATAGTCATAAAGCAATGTAGTCAGAATTGGGATTAAATCCTCGAATAAAACTGCCAAGGTTTACAACAGCAGCCTTTTAAATAGCAATAACGATTTAACTTCTCTGTGTCCAACGGAAGCCAGCGGTGAACTATATCGTATTTTGGGGTATTGTGGCCTGTGGAACAAATTTGATTTGGTTTTGAGTAGGAAAAATAAGTGTTAAGGGGTCAAAGTTTGGATCGTTGCGGGCCGTAGCCTGTGTCGTGTGGATATATTTACTTGTTCGAGCACCAAACTAAGTTAGGCACAAGGCCATTTTTACCTGCTCATTATGTCCCTGGGCTTTTGTAATCGCTGTCACCCATCACCTAGAAGAGTTACTCTCCCGAGTTGACGAGCCTCATTTGCCCAAGACAGCTGAAAGCGAATGCAATGGTTTTGACGTTTGCTGTGTGGAGGTTACGTTGTTAAAGGGTGTGTCAATGTAACCACTATTTAATAAAATACTTTTCTGCTATAAAAAAATTACAGATTAAAATGAGCACAAAATGAGCATCAAAGCTAACCTCGAGCAAGGCCAACCAATACTTTTAATACTTTGTTAAAATTAAGATTTGCAAAAAAAGAAAGTTTAAAAGCTAACCCCTATCATTGAAAAAACGTAATAATATTTCGCTTTGAAAATTGATAAACCGACTTATTTCTTATATAATGGTGACAACCGATGATTGTGAAAATAAAGAGTCCTCACGCTGGGTCTGCAAATAACGGCAAGGAGAATCGGGTGGAAATAGTTTTCAAGAAAATCCAAGCAATCGAAACAGAACCATCTGAAAGCAGTTTGATGACCGGAGGAGAGGAGCGTTGACCAGAAATCCGGTCTTCGATGGACACCGGATACTAGGGTTTTAACAGAAGTCAACAAACCGGAGGAGGAAGCCAGCGGCGACCAACTCTCCCCGATAACAGAAGCCGAGATGAGAAGAAGTGGTCTTTGAAATTAAATGATACACTATAGACGTCATTGTTGTCGTCATGGTGATCATCATCATCACCATTATTATTATTATTATTGTTATTATTATTATTTGAATTTTCATTCCGGCCACACTCAGCACTTCCATGCTGTTCGTTTCCGGTGGTTTTCCCTGGAGTCAGGGTGACAACAGGTCTCCTCGTAATGCTCTAGCAGAATCGGCCACATCCCAGCACCAGATAGTTTCTTACTGGGAATGGAGTGGAGTATGCTGGACTACACTATGAGACTTATTGTCACTCTGATAAAAAAAAAAATGCCATTAGTGATTAACAGCGTGAACCTATGGTAGTGGTCTTTATGGCAACCAATAATAAAAATGATAATGATTATAATAATAATAGGAAGAATTGAGATACCTTGACCAAAGGACAAGGAAATTAATGACTATGCACAAAGCACAGCATCCGAAAACAATGTGGACAGACTCTATGTAAAGTGAAAGCAGCCTTTTAAATTGTTTTGAAATTGATAGACGCTCGGACTCATAAAATAAACGAATGCAAATCACGTTACGTTCATATTCGAGTAAGTATACATTTTCAGCTGCCCCGGATAAATGAGGCTCGTTAACGTGGGTTAGTGACTCGTCTAGGTGTAACGAAAAACAGAGGCCAGCATCTTGATATTTGCAGGTTGAGCCAGCTCAACCATTGAACCCACACGAGTTCATTGACGAGTTTCCTGCGATTATGAAATGCACAAGCGGTCCACAGCCATATGTATATCCCAATTAAGCAAAGACCTCGTTTTTATTTCAGTTTTCCTTCTAGACGCCTGTCTTAGCTTAGACTAAGGATACATCTACCCAGTGGTTTAACCACGCCTCAGTCATTAACCTGGGTATTTCCACGTCTCGGCCCAAGATACGGTACCTGGTGTTCATAAATGGTCACCCATCTCAGTGCTGACCAGACTCGATGTTGCTTAACTTCGCTGATCTGACGGGGACCGGTGTATCCAACATGACTTGACTGTATATCGTCTAGGTGTAGGGATAACACTAATTCTAAAAACCCAGGTAGATGAGATCCGTTAACTTAATGAGAGTAACTCATCTAGGTGAAGGGCAACACTGATTATAAAAAGCCCGGTAATATGGTAAGCACATAAAACTGGCCTTGCACTTAACTTGGTTTGGTGCTTGACCAAGTATGTATTATATTCAAATGCACCGACTGTGTGTAATCAGCAGTTCCAAGAAGTGTGGATGGTGCTACACAAACCTTCACCACTATAAAAAATCATGTGTAGGCCGTCTGACGACCAAGCATGGTTTGATGACCTTCATACGTCGAAATTGACGGGGAGTCCATCATTATATTCAAGTTGATATTATTAGGAAAGGTGTGAACACCCTTCTTCCTTCAAAGTATCGATGTAACTCATTTATAAAGTGAGGCTATTGAAAGACGTTCTTCAAAAATGATTATTCTATGCATTAGCTGACAGAAAATGTTGATAAAAACGAATCTCCCTTGAAAAAGGTACGTTTTGTTTAATGGCCTATCTATCTCTTTCGGTCGTCAAATACCAGGAGCTTATTTTGATTGACGTATTTTGACAAAACATTATTTGAATGACACAAGCTACACTTACTAACTCATGGCCGGAAAAAATGGGAGATTTGATAACTTTTCAAAGGGTAATATTTCTAAATTTAAATGGAACAGAACGACTGGGGTTTGAACTCGCGTATTACGATTCCAGAGTCCAGGTACTTATTCACTGGGCCAAAGTACAAGAAAAGAATGATGCGAAAACTCGGAGAAAACTAGAAATCTATTATTATCAGACACGAAACTAGAATCAAAACAAAACACTTTTAGGTTGTTCTAAGAAAGAAAGAATAAACAAAAACAAAAAACAACAAACAAACAAAAAATTAACAAAGACAACAACAATAAAACTTAAAAAAAAAAAACAAATAAAAAAAGCCCAACTAAATGAAGAGATTCGTTCTTTTTGACAGAAATGCTAACAATGCCGACAAAATGAAGCAACAGCTGAAATATCTTTTTTTGCCCCCAACCAAAAACATGCTTAAAATTCCGTAGCGGAAAAACGGGCAATATATATGTGTATGTATATTACTGTGTAAGGAGAGAAAGAGAGCGAGAGATAGAGAAAGGGATAAAAAGAGAGAGAGGGATAGAGAGGGGATAGGGAGAGAAAGGGAAGGAGTGACATTAAATCGAGAAGAGATATGTCTATAAAGATAGGTCTATTGCGATAGGCATTCTTACGAAATAAGATGCAAATAGATCAGCATGTAAAGTCAAGAGTCAGGCAGGGCAGGAGGACACAGATTCTGTCGTAAGAAAGGTATGTTGGTTAAGGAAAAAAAGAGATGAAAAAGAAGAAAAAAATTACAAAAAACAAAAACAAAAACAAACGCCTAGACAACTTTGTTTGTCATTACATCTCAATCGTCTCTTTAAAGTGACGACAAAACAAAACAAAAAATGATATACTATCATACTATGATACTATGATATAAGCTGTCTTGGTCACCAGAAAAAAAAATCACTTATCATACCCTGTAAATAAGCTGAGGGAGATTTTTTTTAAAGGTTGTATAAAACATAAAAAATACTCCGTATGTTTTCCTATGTGAAATTTTTTTGCATTGATTAATTAGTAATTTCAATCTTAATCTACAAATTGGATACTAAAATGTTGGTTAGCTTTGTCCCCAAATCTGACCAATTACAATTCAACCTTTTATTCACTTCAGTATTTGCTGCCACCAATGATGGCTTTATCAAAGCTTGTATTGTTAAAATAAAATTCTAACAGATAAGCAGCATTTGCGTTAGGAGAAAAAAATAGAATTTAGTTAGTTTTTTTACGGCATGTCAACCATTTTCAGGTCATTTAATGCCGAAAACAATCATCTTTGATATACATTCTCTTGTCCGCACGTAGTTTATTTAAATAACATAGTAGGCACTAACTAATCCATAACTGGAGGGAATGTGGGGATTCATACCCTTCCTAAAGGTATTAGGTCAAATATGAGCGTAAACGGAACGAATGGGATTTGAAATCACGTATCATGATTCCGAAGTCAGACTGCCTATCCAATGGTGGACCTA